>JADMNL010000028.1:89097500-89285000 GCA_016271365.2 Neoceratodus forsteri
GATCACCTCCTTCTGGAGGAGCAGAGCAATATCTGCTCAATGAGCAGATAAGCGGCTGCGGAACCCATTGCTCCCCGTGAGGAGACTGCTTGATCTGAAGGAAACCACTCAGATTCCAAAGGCAGACCCCCTGCCTACCACTTCTAGCATCCAGCGGTCTGTGGTGATAGTGGACCAGGCGGAAAACTGGCGGAGCAGTCCCCCTATGGGGGAACCCTGGGAAGAGTGATGACGTTCGGGTAACACCCCTCAGTCACTGGGCAGGCTTGGAGGAAGGGTCACCTGAGGGACCTCCTGGACCCTTGCCTCCAGGCTTCCTACAGGAAGAAAGGGAAGACTTGGCCTTAGGGCACGAGTGCGTGCCTGCTGGCCCTGGTGCTGGTGGTCCGGACATGCCACAGGGGCGGAAGGGCAAAAGGGTTTACGCTGCTGCTGGTGGCCTGTGTCTTTCTGGGCAGACGTGAGAGTGCAAGGTGGCATTGGACTTCAATCCTCTGGAGATGGCCTTCTACCACTGACCCAAACAAGTCTGTGCCCAGCAAGGGAATGTCTGCCAGATTATGCTGTGTGTCCACCGTGAAGAAAAAATTACTCACCTTAGTAATGTTGTTTCTTCTAATGGAGTCTTGCTATATTATAGACATAAGCAGTTTGATCCAGCTCTAGAACTGCCCCGGAGTGAAATGGTTAAAACCATTCCAAAATAGAATTTTGGCACGAGAGCAGCTCTATCTGTGTCATTTCAAACTTGAACTGTCAGATCTTTACGAGCCAAACTCACTAAGGTCTGTGTGGAAGCTGTAACCTACACTAGCCAAATGGCTACCTAAATAATAACCATTGATGGTCCCAACACCCAAGACTCAAGTCAGGGGACCAGAAATACTAACACCATTCTAATAATATGAAATGGAACATAAGTATAACAAAACACACACATGCTCACATACACACTCCAAAGTCCCAAAGGGACAAAATGCTAACAGGACATAAGTAGTGCCCACACTAAGTTGCCCGCACCCCACCAAGTAGAGGTTCTGAGAGGGGCAGGTTGGGGGAGAGGTCTATAATATAGCAAGACTCCATTAGAAGAAACAACATTACTAAGGTGAGTAATTTTTTTCTTCAAACATGAAGTCTCGCTATATTATAGACATTAGCAGAATACACAGCAGTACCTCCATGGAGGAGGGGCAGAACCTACTTAGGGAATAGGCTCTGAAGAACAGCTGTGCCAAACCGAGCATCTCTCCTGGCCTGGACATCCAGGGAGTAATGCTTGGTAAAAGTGTGTACCGTTTTCCAAGTAGCAGCCTGGCAAATCTCTAATAAAGGGATATCTCTGGCAGCAGCTAGAGACGCAGCTGTACCCCTGGTAGAATGAGCCCTCAAACCAGGGGCGGGGGCTCTGCCCACTTTCTGATAAAACTGGATACAAGAGACAATCCACCTGGCTATTGATCTTAGTGGCAGGTTTGCCTTTCCCAACTTCACCATAGGTAAGGAAAAGTTGGAGGGATTCGAACCTGTGACCTTTGGTACGCTCTATATAATAACTAAGAGCTCTCTTAACATCCAGGCTGTGCAACCTCCTCTCACCCAAAGAGGAGTGATCAGTGAAAATACTGGAGGGAGATAGATTGATTAAGATGGAAATCTGAAACCACCTTAGGCAAAAACTTCCATTAGTCCTAAGGACTACCTTATCCCTGTGGAAAGAAATAAAGTCAGTCTCCACGGACAAGGCTTGCAATTCACTTATGCCTGGCAGAAGTGATAGCCACTAGAAAACAGTTTTCCAAGTTAGGTACTTAAGCTCTGCAGAAGACAGAGGTTCAAAAGGGGTTGCATTAACTGGGCAATGCAAACATTAAGGTCCCAAGCAGGGCCGGTTCTAAAAGGAGGATTAGTATGGAGTACTCCTTAAAAACTTGAAAAACACAGGATGAGAGGAAAGAGGAGATGACTTTCCTGTTGACACAAAAGCAGACAGCTGCCAAATGAACTCTCAGGGTAGCTGGTCTGAGACCATGAATTAAGATTACCATGTAATCTAACAAAATGGGTAATTAGCAGATTCTGGGAAATATTTTTCCTAGCACACCAAATGGAAAACCTTTTCCATTTAGAATTATAAGTAGTTCTAGTGGAAGGCTTTCTGGAAGCCTTTAGATCTCAAGAACACCCTGAGAGAGGTGTAAATCAGCAAACTAACTCCTCAAGAGCCAGGCCTTGAGGTTGAGGGATTTGAGGTCCGGATACCAAACCCTTCCCTGGGCACAAGTCAACAGATTGTGATTCCTGGGGAGGCACAGGCGAAGACGGACTGTCAGAGACAGAAGGAGTGGGTACCAGGGCTGCCTAGCCCAATCTGGGGCAATCAGAATCACCCTGCAAGGCTGAGATCTGATTTTGACTAGTACTTTGAATAGGAGAGGAAAGGGGGAAGCATAGAGGAACTTCCTCCCAATCCAGAAGAAGGGCATCCAGGGAACTGAGCCCAGCACTGGAGGCCTGCAACAGAACAGAGGAAGTTTGTGATTGTCTGGGGCTGCAAAAGATCTATCTGAGGGATGCCCCACCTGGCAAAAACTATCCCCAGCACTTGAGGATCCAGGGACCATTCGTGATGGCCCTGGGAAATCCTGCTGAGGGCATCCGCTAGGACATTGTCCTTCCCTGAAGATGAACTGCTATGAGGGAAGTGTTCAGGGAATAGGCCAGAGACCACAACTTCATTGCCTCGGTGCACAAGGTCAAGACAGAGTGCCCTGCTTGTTGATGTACCACATTGTTGTGGTGTTGTCTGTTCTGACTTGTATCACCTTGTCGTGGACAGATGCAGAAAAGCTTGAAGAGCTAAAAGACAGCTCTGAGTTCCAGCAAATTGATGTGGAGCAGAGAATCCTGGGGGACCAAACTCCCTGAGGGAAAGGTCGCCATGTGGGCTCCCCAACCCAGAAGGGAAGCATCTGTAGTGAGAGTCAAGTCGTGAGAAGGGAAATGAAGGGACCCCGTTCTTAAATTGCTCTGATCCTGCCACCACTGGAGAGCTAGGATCAAGGTTCAGTCACTGGGACCAACTTGGAAAGGGGTCTTTATCTGAGACCAAAAGGTTCTCAAGTGAAACTGAATATCTCATCTGAAATCTGGCTCCCTGCACAACAGCTGTGGATGCAGCCATGTGCCCCAGGAGCTGCAGAAGTGTCTTGCTGGTCGAGAGACCTGCAGAGTGAAGGAATAGGCCAGAGCCACTAAATTCCTTACCCTTTCTGGGGAAGAAAGGCTCTGGCTAGCTTTGTGTCCAATTCTGCCCCTATAAAGGCGAGTACCTGGACTGGTTCCAGAACAGACTTTGGTAGGTTTAGCAGAAACCCAGGAGGTGAGAAGCTGCTGGGTGACCTGCAGGTGAGATTTTACCTGTTCTGGGGACTGGCCTACAATGAGCCAGTCGTCTAGACAGGGAAAACAGCAATCCTCCGCCTCCTTAAGTGGGCCACTGCCACTGCTAGACACTTTGTGAATACCTTGGAGCAGAGGTAAGGCCAAGGGCATTGCTCTGAACTGGTAATGACCTGAGGCAGTTCGAATCTGAGGTACTTTCGATGGGATGATCTGATTAGGACATGGAAATAGGCATCCTTGAGGTCCAGGGAGGCTAGCCAGTCCCCTGGCCTTAGGGAAAGGTAAAATCATTGCCAGAGTTACCATTTTGAATTTTGGTTTCAAAAGATGCTTGTTCAGATATCTGAGATCTAAAATGGGCCGCCATTCTCCTGTCTTTTTTTGGGGTAAGGAAGTATCTGGAATACAGACCCCTGCCCTGATGCAGGGGGGGAACCCTTTCTACTGTTCTGAGAGCTAACAGGGATGAGACCTCTGTTTCCAGAGCAAGGGTCGCTGAAGCACTTGCAGGTAGAAAAAAATCTGCTTCTCAACTTGGGAAACTTTTTGAAGCCGAGAACCAGACCCTGGCTTACTACTTCCAGAACCCACTTGTCTGAGGTTAAAGAAGCCCAATTCTGACTGAAGTAAGCCAGCCTGCCCCCCACTGGTACAGGAGAATCGGCCCTGGGCACCCCATCAGGTGCCTGTTTTCCAGGAGCTTTAGGCTGGGGGTGGGGAGCAGGTCTGCCCACCCTTGTCTGCCCCTGCCTCTGAAGAAGCCCTCTGAGCATAGGCAGAGGAGGCCTGAGTCTGGTAGAAAGGCCTGTGAAAAGGCTACCCCTACCCCTGGGGGCATGCCTTGGAGTGGCTTGCCGCCCTTAGCCTGGGCACTCTTTGTAAGTAGTCCTATAGTCATCCATCTTTCTTCATGTAATCTCGTCTGCTCTCCAAACAGAGAATTTCCCACCACAGGAAAATCCATAGCCTTAAGTCTGGGTATCCTGTGACAAACTGGTACACCTGAGCCAGGCCAACCTACGAAAAGCTACAGATGTGGCCATGACCCTAGAGGAAACATCATTAACATCCACAGCAGCATGAAACTGAACCTTAGAGGCTTCAATGCCATCAGCAGCCACCTGTTCTAGTTCACTAGCCAGCTGGCCATGGGCCTGCTTGGCCAATTGCATAACAGTATCCCATCTAGATTTCCGATACCTAGCTACATTAGCCATATAATTTGCTTGCCCGAGTCCCAGAGAGGCTGCCATATACTGTTTTTTTGCCATGGCATCAATCTTCCTGGAATCCTTGTCAGGAGGATGTGAAGCCAAGGAATATTAGCTTTATCACAGGCAGCAGCCTGAACTACCCAAACATGACTGCATTGCTGAGAAAGGAATTCTGTATCAGGGGCCTGACAATGTATACCTTCTGTCCATCTTTTATCTACAGGAGGCACAGAATTAGGAGCTTTTAAAATTTTAATTGTTTGTTTCCTAAAAGACTTGTGTAAAGGAATAGACAATCTCCAAGACTCTGAATATCCATCATTTCTACAAAATCAGGCTCCTCTTGCTCATCCACAGACTCTTCTAAAGGAAGCTGGAGGGTTTCAGCAACTTTTTATAAAACATAAATGAGATGGGGACTCAGACAGCATAGGGGAGATTCTAAAGGTCTGTCTGGGAGATGTCCGTTCAATGGGCACACCCAGACCTTCCCAGCCACATTCATACTGTTCATAATCCCTCCCCTCCTCTGGTTCATAAAATTCCTCAATATCATAATCCTGAACCACTGGGACCGGACGAACCGACCTTTTACCAGATAGTGGTGGTTGGACGGACCCTGAGACAGTGACTGGACAATTTGTATGGCTTTTGCTATCTCTGCAGCAGTTGGAGAAGGAATTTTGGACCCAGACCTGCTGATTTTCTTGTTTTCTTTACTGGAATTGGTTCCTCAGAGCCAGCTTTTCTTTGCCCGAGGAAGTCTGGCCCTGGTCAGAGGGCACTTCTCTGGTTCGGTTGGCACCGAACCGGCTGGCCATCCGGGTCAGTGGACTTTTGGCTCTCGGCCCTGAGCCTGCCCAATCTTTTTCCAGGGTGGCTGCAGGAAATTCTTACATACCTGGCAGTCTGACTGGAGGTGGTCAAACCCCAGACAATAAACACATGGTGTGGGTCAGCCTTGTCAAAGACTTCCCCACAACCACAGTGTTGAAACCCAGTGGGCCCGGTTTTTCTTTTGGGTTTCTCAGACATAATGCCAGCCTAACCAAAAACTTGCCCTTTTAACGGCAGTGCCAGGCAAGACACCCTTATCGGTTCCTAACCGTGTCATGGGTATTGGAAAAAAACGTAATAAATCTGTTCTTTTTAGAACCGATAAGAACCGGGAACCGCACTCTAAATTGCAATTTAATAAAGATTAACAACCTGATCGGTTCAAACCGAACCAATAATATCGTTTGCAAGTTCCACACAGAAATAATGTAAAACCCATCTATTACTTACGATACCACAGACAGAGCTTGAACCGACTGGTTGCGGTTTAAATAGACAAAATGCGGTTTAAAAACAGAGAAACTACATTTTTTAACCGACAAAAAAAACCGAGCAGCAGGAGAACTCTCCGGAACGACTGTTCAGTGAGGCGGAGTAAAGAATCTGACAGTTTGAGTTTGAAGAACAACAGACAGTTCTCAACCGAGCTCGCGCTCAAGATTCCATGCCTGGCAGGGAAGTTAACTCTCATCTCCGGAGCAGTTCTAAGGTTGGGACTCACTGCATACATGTCATAATATAGCAAGACTTCATGTTGTTTGAAACACTATTGGTCACCAGCCCCTCTGCAGAGGGGTGCTCTGAGAAACCAGAGAGTGAACCGGTGGGGACTGCATACTTGTGAGCCATCCTGGCTGAGGGCACAGGACAATATGCAGGTCACAACCACAACTCCAGGGCCAGGCCAACAATGACTTAGGCCACATGGAAGGCCTCTGTAGGGGAGGCTCCTCTGCCCAGCATCTCTGCGAGGGGATATCAGGCCTATTTACGTACGGGTTTGAGCTGCATCCCAGTGGACTTTGAGATGAGCTGAAGTATACTCAAGAACGAGGATGGGCTCTCTTCCACCGACCGATCCCCTGCAGATCCCAGGTCAAGGGGCCTGGAATACAAGGAGTCAGACTCAGAGTCCGCGAACAGCTGCAGAGCGCCTGAGCCACCCTTCCATCTGCAGAGGACAATCGGGAGCAACTGTGACCGACAACCTGTGGGGCAAGCCCCGACTCGACCGAGAATCCTTGGTCGGGGCCCCAGTCTTGGGTTGAGGAGGCAGTGGTTCCACCACAATGGGCGGAGAAGCCAGTTTCAGCCAAACTGCTGCCGAGGTCAACTCCTCTACTACCACGAGGGGTTGCTTTGGTTGTTCGCGCAACAACCACTTAATGGGTGGAGAAGGCGACGGGGGTCGGCTTATTACCGACCAACAAGAGTTGTTGCCACATCATGTCCTCGTAGTGCCGACGCAACTTGCATCGGAGCCCATCCTCCAAAGAGAACAAAGGATGCGCGGCAACGCCACTTTCCATAATGCCGAGAGACCGCCGATGTCAGCAGGATCTACCCGACAAGGAAAAGGACAGAGAAAGAGACCTTTGGGGTCACCAAGGGTGGGTCAAAGAGGGGATGGGGAAACCTGCTCATCCCTCGGTTCAGGGTCCTTGACCAGGGATTTCGGCACAGGTAAGTCCTCTGTTACCACTGGGGAAATCTGTGAAGGGTTGTCTGCTTCTCCAGTCAACCCGTCCAACGGGTCGAGAAAAATCTTACCACGTTGACTGGTGGCTCAGATGGCTGACCCGATGGGGACACCATGAAGCCAGCGGCCTCAGCCACAATCTCGACCAAAGTAAGACCAGACGGTCCAGTGAAAGGGATCTCTCCAGCTCCCACGAACGTCTACAGTGGGGGACTTACCTTTCGTTTTTTTTCTCTTCGACCTACTCGATAGTCCCGAGGGTCCTTCTCCCTTGGAGAGAGATTGACAAAGCTCCTTTAAAGAAAAAGTAGGAGGAGCCCAAGGAGAGCGGGAAAAACACCTAGGCCAAGAAAGATGATGTAGTCCGAGCCACCTTCGAGGGCGATCAACTGCTCCGTGGAGCCCGCAGTCGAAGACACCACACCCAAGGGGCCTCAGCCTTCACCAGAGGGTACAGTTTGTTGGGGTTTCCCAGATGGAGTCAGGCAGCGATCTTCCAGAACCAAAACAGTGAAAGACTTGCAAAGATCGCAGGCCTGCAGATCGTGAGCAAGACGCAGGCAACAAACGTACGTGGAGTGCGGGTCAGTCTGGGATATTTTCTGCCTGCAAGGACACCGACGGAAGCCAGGAGTGGATTTGTCCATTGCAGCCACGAGGGAAGATAAAGATGCAAGTCATGCATTTTAAAATGATTTTGGGAACTTCAAAATTAGGATCCAGGCCTAAAAACGCAGAGCACTAAGGAGGGAACCAGAGTTTCCAAGCAGTAAAGAAGATCTGGTGTCATGGGGTGGAGCGGAGGGTTTTACCACCCAGGTGGGTGGGAGGAGCCAGCCTGAAGATCTTCCAGCAAGATTTAAAGTGGCAAGGAACCTGCCACAAAGTGTGGATTGAACATAACCACATACCTAGAAAGGCTTCTGCTGCTTCTTGGGACCAGAAGAACCCTCACCGAAAGTGGTGTCCAAGGTGGCATTGGACTGCTCAATGCGCTGAAGGTGACCAGCCACACCTGGGCCAAAGAGATCGGTGCCCAGGGAAGGCACCTCAGCTAGTTTGTGCAGAGTATCAACTGGAAAAGAGGAAAGCCTCAGCCAAGCCCTGCAGCGAGGTGCAACTGTGGCTGCCAACGAATGGGCACATGAGTTCCCAATGTCTAGAACTGTCTGGAGCAGTTTGGCAACACCACTGCCTTGGTTTGCAAGTCCACGAGGAGATGCGGGAGGACTTCAAAGGACCCCAAAAGGGCATGGGGGAAGAGTGCCATGATTACAGCAGAGCTTCCCTGATGGAGGCCTAAAAATAAGGCCGCACAGACCTTCCAAGCAGTGATCCATATTTGGATTCCTTCTCAGGAAGTCTCATCTGTACAAAAGTATGCCTGAAAAGAGGCACTCGAGGCTCTCGGCTGAAGGGTACTCAACCTCACAAGGGACCCCATCGGCATTGCTTGCTTGCAAGACATACGGGCAGACTAAGGTGGATAGGAGGCAGGCTGCTGCTAAAGTTCTAAGGCCAGGCCAACAATGGCCTTTGCCACAGGAAAGGCTTCTGTCTGTGTATCCTCTCTCTTTAGGATGTCAGTGAGGGTACTCTGCCTTTTCCTGGCTAGGTTCCAGGGGCATCCCTGTGGACTCAGACGAGGCAAAGAATACCCTGAAAAGACGAAGTACCTTCCTTCGTCTATCCCACCAGCAGATTAGTCATCCCCTGGATGAAAATTGAGGCCAGTTTCATCTGAATCTAGCAGTCTACTGCCAACATCACCCTTGACCCGCTGGGGCGGTCAGGAGGCGACAGTGACAGATACTGGGGGAAGCCCAGTGTCCAGTCTAGCTTCCTTAGGAGCCCTATCCCACAGGCTGCTTGGGCAGCAGTTACACAAAAATCTGTGGAGAGACTGTATAGGCCGAACTGGAGGTTGTCTGCTCTGAGGACAGAAGAAATTACTTAATCGGCTCCAAAGAAGTCTGCTTTGGCTTAGCAGGCAAAAGTCAAGTAATGGCCATGGTAGAAGCAGGGGTTTTATTTATTTTTATTTAGTTTTTGTTGACCAGGTAAGTGCACTAGACAAATCCTGCCTATTTTCTGGCAGGACCCAGGGGAGGAGGATACAGATGAATGCCAACCGAACTTGAATCAGATTAAGCAGTTAAGCTGTTGGGTTGGCTTGTGGCTGGTCAAAATCATCTGTTGCCAGATGAGGTCCTCATAGCGCCAAAGCTTCCGCTGGAGCCTCTCCTCATCTGTGGAAGGAGGAGTCTCAGAGTACTTATAGCCTTCCTCGGCCTTTCGGTCAAAGGCGTCAGACCTCAATCAAGATCGGACGGGCAGACTGTCACTAGGGAGACAGGAGAAACCAGTGACTTCCCAGGGTTGGGACTACTTCCTCTGCGGGATTCCCACCATGCTGGGTCTCCTCATTGGGGAAAGCAAGGACCAGAGTCAGAGAGGAAGTAGTCTACCGGAGTGAGCGACAAAGGGTTGATCAGGTTGAAAATTATCTAGTCGTCGATGGACACTTTGGTTGACTGGCCAGACGGCAAGGCAGAGAAGCCAGTGACTGAAAAGGCGACTGACAGAGGTCGAAATGGCTGGTTCCTGGACAGACCTCTCCCGATCCCAAGAGCGTCTCCATCGAGATGGAGACGGTCTCTGGTCCTTTTTCCACTCACGGGACAGAGATGAGCTCGTGCCCACAGAACTCCCTTAAATCGGAAGAGAGAGTTGCAAAACTCTTGGAACGAACCCAAGAAGGTGGAGCCCAGGTTGAGCGGAACGAAAAATCTCCAGGAGGAAGAATTTATGGCATGAGTTGCTTCCTCCTAGAAGGCTTGCATGCGCTCCAATTACTTAGATTCTGCAGCCATGGAAACCGCCCACTGGGCCTCCATGGATTTCACCAGCGGGTTCTCTTTTTTGGGCCTCCACAGCTTACGGGTGCAAGATGGCAGTCTAAGTTTGGTTGGAGCGTGAGGTAAAACTCACGCCATGCTGTCATGGCAGACACTCAAAGCTATACTGCAGGCAAGATGTTCAGCGCTGCGATATTTTCTGGCCACACTAACACTGGGGAAGACTTGTCTGTGATCAAGAATGCAGTGTCAGTGGCCCAGTAGGTAGCACACACCTCTGAGGTGAGGAGGTCAGAGGGCTGTGGGTTCAGTTCCCATATCTGGCACTTCGGTTAATATCCCAGTACTGACACTGTAGTGCAGCATGAGAGAGGTGCTGCACTTGAGGTGCCATCTTTCAGATGAGATGATAAACAGAGCTCTCATCTGCCTGGATTAGTGGCAGTTCAGGTGGATGTTAAAGATCCCATGGCACTTATCGAAAAGAGTAGGGGAAATTCCCCGGTGTCCTGGCCAAATTTCCCTCATTCACTAAAAATACCACCAACAGCTTAATCTGGTTCAAGATCAGTGGGCATTCATCTGTATCCCCTTCCCCCAGGTCGTGCCTGAAAATAGGCAGGATTTGCCTAGTGCACTTACCCGGTCAACAAAAACTAAAATAAAACAAATCACAATCGCTAATGTGAACAAGGCGACTTTTCGGAATTATCAAATGTTTTGAAGCCAGGGCCCACAAAATTTGAGTGCACAAGGGAGGCAACCTGAATCTTCCAGCAGAAGAAAAGATCTAGCGTCATGGGGCGGAGCCGAGGGCTATACCACCCCGGTGGGTGGGAGGAGCCAGCTTGAAGACTTCCCAGATGATTTAAAGGGAAAGGGACACTGCCAAGAAGTGTAGATGAACATATCCACAATCCTAGAAAATACTTACTGTAACAATAAATCTTCAAGAGCTCTTGCAGCAGGCTATTACCATCAGGACAATGCCAAACTTCCAGCTAGCAGTCTTCAGCGGGGACTGCCCACCAACACAGACCCACCCTTTCTGCTTATGGTATAAAGGGGGAGGTGTCCTGACCCTCCTCAGTTCCACCAGAGAGCCAGCCCTACAGAGGAAGGAGAAACAAAGGAGGTTTAAAACCATGCAGAACTAATACCAGGGGGAAGGTGGAAGGGAAAGCAGCACCTGCTGCAAGAGCTCTTAGAGATCCAAGTTCTTACATAACTTTAGAGTTTGAGCTCTTGCAGTAACAGAGTCCCAATCAGTCAAGACAAGAGTTTGCTCCGGGTGAAGGCTGCAACACAAGTCTTTAAAGACAGCAGGCCTTGGAGGACAGCAAGTCCAAAGCCGGTCCTGCATCTGAAACCTATATCCAGGCTGTAATGTTTGATAAGTGTGGACAGAACTCCAGGTACGAGCTCCACAAATGTCTGCAATCGACATTCCTCAGCAAGGCAAAAGCAGCTACTCCCCTGGTAGAATGGCCTTTAGCCAGGCCTGGTAAAGGTGGTCGAATTTGTGCCAGAATAGTGTTAACTAGCACTCCCAGAGTTCTGGGGGCAAAGGAAATCACTGGACAGATTTCCTAACCGGAGCCATCCAGTTAACTAACAAGATCCTGTGAACATACATATTATGTAGTAATGCCTCTCCTGTTAGAATGCTCTTGATAGACAGGTAGGTGGATGTTTGCTAAACAGTACGAAAGGACACCCTGACCTTGTGAAAAACGAAGGCTCTTTACACATCACAGCCTGGAGCTCAGAAATCCTCTGGCAGAAGTAACTGCAACCAAATACAACACTCTCCAAGACAAGAAGCGCAGCTCGCTTTCTGCAGCCAGTTCAAATGGAGGCAGAGTAAACTTCTCTTATAAAAAATAAATAAATAAAAAGGTCCCAAGGAGGGACAGGGCCCAGAAATACAGGTTACTCACCTGTAACAGGAGTTCTAGGAATGGTATATGTTGTTCATCCACACTCATTGGCAGTATCCTTGCCGCTTTAAATCTTGCCGGAAGGTCTTCAAGCTTGCTCCTCCCACCCACCCGGGTGGTATAACTCTCGGCTCCGCCCATGACGCCAGATCTGGCCCGGCTGGAAGCTCAGGTAGCGTCAGGTCAGGAGGTCGGAAACAGGATGAACAACACATACCATTCCTAGAACTCCTGTTACAGGTGAGTAACCTGTATTTCTAGGGACATGGATATGTTGTTCATCCACACTCATTGGCAGACTCCTAGCAGTTCTCCGGGAGGAGGGAGGCAAGACGACACCCCATATACTTACTTGGGAAAGAGAGACTGGAGAACCGAGGCCCCAAACCAGCATCCCGCGTGACTCAAGGTCGATGTGGTAGTGGGTAATGAAGGTGTTGCTGACTTCAGGTAGCAGCCCCTGCAGATTTCCTGGATAGGGACGCCCCTGGAAGCAGCCACGCACAGCAGTATGGCGGGTAGAATGAGCTCTTATCCTCTGGGAGGCCTCATGCCCGCCAACTTATAGCAGAGATCTATGCAGGAGGTTACCCACCTGCTTATCGTCCGCTTGGCTGCAGGTCTGCCAGATGCGCTTCAGCGTAGGTGACAAATAGCTGGCGAACCTCTCCACTTCAGCCGGGCGCCTTATAATAAGCGAGCGCCTCTAGGGTCCAGAGTATGGAGCCTATATTCGGCCTCCGAGGTGTGATTGGGGTAGAACACCGCAGAGTCAACACCTGGTTAAGGTGAAACTCCACACCACCTTCGGAAGGAATTTCGGTGGGGGCGAGGACAACCTTGTCCCTGTGGAAGACCAGGTAAGGAGACTGATGGAAGCGCCTGGAGCTCTCCCATCCTTCTGGCTGGACGGATAGCCACCAAGAAGGCGGTCTTCCACGACAGGTGAGAGAGAGCACACCTGTGCATAGGTTCGAATGGCTTGCCCATGAGCTTGCCAGTACCAGCAGTAGATCCCACGGAGGTGGGGGTTCCCGTGACTGAGGGGAATTGATCAAGGCCTTTGAAAAAGCGCCAGACCACCTTCTCCTGCCTGCATCGACTGCTTCCCGCCCGCCTGTAAGCAGAGATGGCTGCCAGGTGCACCCTTAGGGTCGCCGACCAAGCCCTTGACTAGAAAGGGACCATAAATAGTCCAAGATGCTTGCCAAGGAACAGGAGGAAGGGTCCAAGCCCTGTTCTGACACCAAATGGAAAACCTTTTCCATTTGAAGGCATAGCATTTTCTGGTCGACTCTCGGGACGCCCAACTACATTGAGGACCTCGCCGGAAAGACCCAAAGCCTGGAACTCTAGCCGCCAGGAACCAGGGCCACAGGTGCAGGGATTGAAGGTCCGATGGAACACCTTTCCCTGATTGACTGAGAGCAGGTCCGGGCGAGCTGGAAGCTGCCGCGAGTCCTGGAGCTGAGACTGAGGAGATCTGGTACCAGAACTGCGAGGCCAGTCTGGGGCTATCAGGATCACCTGCGCCTTGTCCCTCCTCGCCTTGAGAAGCACCTTGTGATCAAGGGAAATGGGGAAAGGCGAAAGAGGCCCGGGGTCCATTGCCTCGAGAAGGCATCCCCTGCAGCGAGCCCCTGCTGAGGGGGCGGGCATGAAACAGACTCAGCTCGCTGCCTCCATGGAGGCAAACAGGTCCACCTGAGGCGTGCCCCAAAGGGAGAACAGATGCTGTACTACCCGCAGGGAGAGACCACTGGGATGCAGCCCCATCCGCTCAGGGCATCGGCCAGGGTGTTGGAGGCTCCTGCCACGTGAATGGCTAGGAGATCCGCCCAGGCTGGCACAGTGACCAAATGCGGAGAGCTTCTGCATAGAAGCATGGAGCGGCCCCGCCCTGGCGGTTTAGATAGTACATGGTCGTGGTATTGTCCGCCTGACTCGACCACTTGACCCCGGAGGAACGGAGCAAAGGCGGTGAGAGCTAGGCGACCGCCGAGCTCCAGCAGGTTGATGTGGCATCGGACTCCGGGACCAGAGGCCATGAGCCCGGTGTTCCCCAGATGGGCACCCCAACCCATCAGAGAGGCATCGGTCGACAGAGAGACCGCCGCTCGGGCGGACGAACGGGATGCCCTGCAAATGATCTGGAACGGTCCACCACTGGAGAGCTGCTCCACATCCCCTGTGTCACCGACCAAGCTGGTCCAAGGGATCGAGAGCCAGGACCACTGGCTGGCCAGTCCCCACTGAAGGGGACGATGTTCCAGCGGCCCAACGGACCACGCTGGTACAGGCCGCCATGAGACCCAGGAGGCGAGGAAGTCCCGGCAGGGCTAATGCCCAACCAGAAATGATCGGGCAAAGGAGGAAAGAACCTGGCCTGTCCGCCGGAGCCGCCTGGCTCAAGAGAGTCGAACGGCGCTCGATGAATAAAATCACCTGCTTCGCTCGAAGTTCACTTGGCCTCGTTGATAAGGAGGCCCAGTTGAGAGCAGACCTGAGGGCCAGATCTCTGGACCACTCCGCCTCCTTCCTGGAGGGAGCTGCTATCAGCCAGTCGCCCAGGTAAGGGCACACCCGACCGGGCGCCAAGGGAATGCTGTCACCACTGCCATGCATTTGGTGAAGACCCTGGGAGCTGGAGACAAGCCAAGGGCATGGCTTGAATCAAGAGAGATCCTTCCGCTGAAGCGAAGGAATCTCTGTGAGACGGACGGATAGGGACGTGAAAAAACGCGCCTGCAAGTCCAGAGAGCAGAACCACACGCCTGCTCCAAGGATGGTATTATCTGAGCCAGAGTGACCATCCTGAAGGTTCGAGACCTTAGGAACTTGTTTAGGTCGTAGGTCGAGAATGGGGCGCCAGCCCCCGTCTGCTTCGGAACCAGGAAGTACCTGGACACAAACCCTGGGTCTGAAAGAGGGTCCACCACCTCCTCTTACCACCTCCTCCTGGAGAGAGGGCGTCGGCTCGACGAGCCGCCAGTGAGGCTGGGGATCCCAAGCCCCGAGGGGCGACGGCCTGAAGGGTGGTGCCTGCTCGACCCAGAGGCAGGCTCTTCCCACCACCTCCAAGACCCACCTGTCCGTGGTAACAGCGACCAGGCGGAACGAAGTGCCGAGCCGCCTCACGGGGACCCAGGGGTAAGGTGACGGGATGGGGCGACACCCTCAGCCCGTCACTGGGCAGGCTTGGAGGAGGGACCGCCGAGGGACCTCCTGGGCCCTTTCCTCCCTGCCCTGTTAGAGGAAGCCGCGGCTTGGTTTGGGATGCCAAGGCCGAGCCTGCTGGCCCTGACGTTGCTGGGCCGGGCGCCACAGGGCACAGAAGGACGAAAGGGCTTAGGCTGTGGTTTGCGGCCTTGTCCTTCTGAGCGGAAGAGACCGAGTCCAAGGTGGCATTGGACTTCTCGATCCTCTGCAGGTGACCTTCCACCCCAGGGTCAAGAGGTCAGTCCCAAAAGGGAACATCCGCCAACTTGTGCTGGGTATCCGGCAAAGGTGGATATCCTCAGCCAAGCCCGCCGACGCATAGCCACTGCGTCGCCACCGATCTGGCACATGAGTCCCCTACATCCAAAGCAGTCTGAGCTGCTGTTTGGCCACTGTCTTGCCCTGGTCCCGCACCTGCTTAACCGTAGTCTGCAGATCGGCGGAAGATGAGGGATGACCTCATCCAGGGAGCCCAACAGGGCATGAGAAAATGTGCCATGAGGACGGCCGAACTGGCCTGACGGAAGGTCAGAGAGGACGCAGCGAGACTTTCACCGACAGTCCAATTCTTGACTCCTTGTCAGGAGGTTTGTCCACATCCCTGGCGCTGCCGGGCGCCGCCGGAAAACGCTGTCGGTAACCAACCCCTCAGCAGAGGGGTGTTCAAACCGGACAAGGAACCGGTAGGGACCGTACTTCCTGGCCATCCTGGCCAAGGCGAGGGCAGGGAAGCAGGGCGCTGCCAAAGTTCCAGTGCTGGACCCACTATGGCCTCGCCACCGAAAGGCCTCCGCTGGAGAATCCCTCGGTCCAGAATCTCCGTGAGGGATACCTGTCTGCTTGGAAACGGGTTCGAGCTCCATCCCGTAGACTCGAGATGAGCCGAGCAGTCCTAGGAAGGACGCACGGCTATCGCCATTGGCTGACCTCCTGAAGACTCCAAGTCCAGTCGCTTGGAGAAGAAGGAGGAATCATCTTCGGACTCGAAGAGTCCTCAAGAGCTGCCTCTGGCCTGAACCACCCTTCACCTCGCCGAGGTCGGTCGGGAGTGAGGGTAACTGACAGCCGATGGGTAAACCCTTAGCCGACCGAGAATCCTTGGTCGGAGCCCCAATTGGTGGCTGTGGAGGGGAGGTTCCACCGCATCCGTGGAGCAGCTGGTTTTGGCCGAACAACCGCCTGCATAGGCCTCGGCAAGTCGAGGGGTTGTGTCGGCTGCCCGTGACAGCACTTAATGGTCAAAGGTGCCGGAGTCGGCTTATTCCCCGGCCAGGAGGAGCTGTTGCAACATAAGGTCCGCACTGCCGACGACTTACGCCAAGCCTCCTCATCCGAGGAGGAGGACGAGGACGAGCGGCGACGCCGCTATCACGCGTCGGGACCGAGACCGCTATGACGGTGGGAACGGCTGACCGCCAAGAGGTCCGAGACCGAGACCGAGAGTCCCGGAATTTCGTCGTGCAGGAGGTGTCGGCCGAACCGACACCCTTTCGCTCGGAAGGTCCATCCGAGGCTCCGAACCGGAAGGCACAGGCAGCCCACGGGATCCTCAATCCTCCCGGGGAACCGGGAGAGGGAATCTGCTGCTAAAGGCGACAGCTCCGTCTAATGGGTCGAAAAAAATCTCGACTTCATCAGTGGAGTCTCGGTCAACTGACCTGACGGGGACACCGTGAGGCCAGTGGTCGGCCGGCTGCCCACCGGCTTCACCTGCCCGACGGCCCGGGAGTAGGGACCTTCCCACTCCCAAGAGCCGACGGAGGGATCCTACCTTGTCCCTCTTTTGGGCCGAAAAAGGTCCAGCAGACGAGGCCTTCTCCTTAGTGGAGAGGGACAGACAAAGCTCCTTAAAGGAAGCCGAGGAAGAACCCAGAGAGCGGACAATGCCGCCGTCGAGGAAGACACGGCCCGCTACCGCCTCCTCTCGAGGGCTGACCATCCGCCGAGCTGATCCGCCGAGCCCGCCGCTGACACCGCCAACCGGCCTCCTTGGACTTCACCGAGGGAAACGCTTCGGGACGCGCCCAGCTGCAATCGGGCAGCACGGTCTTCGAGGACGAGGCCGAGAAAGATGAGCACAGGTCGCAAGCCTCGCGGGTCGTGCTCAAGGCCCAAGTAGACACACGTGAGTGTGGATCCGTCCGAGACATCTTCGCCCGCATGGGCATCTCCAACCGGGAGTCGACGATCCATCGAGTCATGAGGGATCAAGACTGAAGTCTTTGCAAAATATTATTTTTAAATCCGCAAACGGAGAAATAGGAACTAGTCACAAACGCAGAGCGTTAAGGAGGGAACCTGAGCTTCCAAGCGGTAAGGAAGATCTGGCGTCATGGGGCGGAGCCGAGAGTTATACCACCCGGGTGGGTGGGAGGAGCAAGCTTGAAGACCTTCCGGCAAGATTTAAAGCGGCAAGGATACTGCCAATGAGTGTGGATGAACAACATATCCATGTCCCTAGAATGGGAGGTTTTTGAGAGACATCTTCACTTGAAAAGTGCAGAACAAAATCAAACTGGGCAAGGGCTTTACCCTCTATAGCAACATGGTACACAGATAGCGGAAAGGTGCACCTTAATAGGAGCCACTCTGGCAAGAAACTGAAAGGGAGAGAAGATATTCCAGAACCAAATTCCCTGGACATGAGAAAGGGTCAAGCTGTTGAGCAAAGCCTGCCTGTTGGTGTAGAGGGCTGAGGTGCTGGATGCCACACTGGCAAACAGAGTTCAGAAGCGAGCTCAGGCACTGGGCAGGGATGGGATTAGACAGAATTCCCGCTGGGATGCTCTCCAATCCTGGGGGAGCACTGTGGGATGCATGGCGCTCCAGCTGCCCCAGGTGGAGATTGGGATGCAGTAGAAGAGCAGGCAGCATGTAACAGCATGCCCAACGCCGACAAGGTTGCTGTGAGCCAAGCGTCTGGATGTGCATGCAAGAGGGAGGGGACGTGCAGAACAAGGAAAACCCGGCTTGATGGGATAGGCGACAGCAGGGACAGCGCTAGATAGGGCAAAAAGGGAAAACGTTCCAGCTTGCCCAGAAATGACCCACTTTCTACATGACAGTGGGTCCAAAGCGGTGCACCTAGCTGAAAGATGAAAACGTAAACAATAGAAAAGTATTTTCACTTGACAAATTTAAGCTTCTGTACTGGTGAAATTTGTACTTGTGATTAGGTTTTGACCCAGTTGTTTCTTATTTTGACCCACATTTTTTACACCAGTGGGTCTAATTTGACCCATGTTTTAAAATCCTTAGCGCTGTCACTGGGCGACAGCATCTATCCTCCATGCCCAGCGCCGGGTTCATTTCAGCTGGCCTCATTGCTCCTCCACCCAGGCCCCACCTGCACACCAGAGTGTGCCTTGATAAGGAGCCCAAGGTAAGGAGTCTGGCTACCAACCGGGGTTGCTGGCTGCAGGGGAGGCACAGGCACAAGGATAAGGGTGCCAGAGAGAGACAGAGAGAGACAGAGAGAGACAGAGACAGAGAGAGACAGAGAGAGACAGAGAGAGACAGAGAGAGAGAGAGAGAGAGAGAGACAGAGAGACAGAGAGAGACAGAGAGAGACAGAGAGAGACAGAGAGAGACAGAGAGAGACAGAGAGACAGAGAGAGACAGAGAGAGACAGAGAGAGACAGAGAGAGACAGAGAGAGACAGAGAGAGACAGAGAGAGACAGAGAGACAGAGAGAGACAGAGAGACAGAGAGAGACAGAGAGACAGAGAGAGACAGAGAGAGACAGAGAGACAGAGAGAGAGACAGAGAGAGACACAGAGAGAGACAGAGAGAGACAGAGAGAGAGAGAGAGAGACAGAGAGACAGAGAGAGACAGAGAGAGACAGAGAGAGACAGAGAGAGAGAGAGAGACAGAGAGAGAGACAGAGAGAGACAGAGAGAGACAGAGAGAGACAGAGAGAGACAGAGTTCCCTCGAGCTGTGACCAGAGGGAAAAAAATGGAATTAAAAAGGCCGTTGAGAAGAAACCCAAAGGCAGAACAGTTTCCAGTTCATGGTCTAGGTGAACCTAGTGATGAGCTTTCCTGCAGCCACTAAAGTCCACTACCCTTGGGAAAACCCCAAACCTGGAAACTGCCAAGTCTGCAAGAGCCATGCATGCAGGAGCAGAGGCAAGAGGTCCAGGTGGACTCTAGTGCCCCTGTCCTGAGAGAGCAGGTGAGCTCAGTGGTACAGGGATTGGGGGGTTCCACTGCCAACTGCTGAAGCTGAAGCAGAACCAGATCAGATGAGGCCAGTAGGGAGCAATGAGGATCATCTCCACTCCTTCCGTCTGCAACTTGAGTTCCCTCTGAAGCAGAGTAAAGGGAAGTAAGGTGTACAGGAGCCTCCCTGTCCAGCAGAGGAACAATGAGTGGCCAGAAAACACCAGGCCCTGGATCAAGCGAGCAGAAACTGGGCAGTTTGGCGTAGACTGGGGATGTAAAAATGTCCAACTCTGGTCTGCCCCACCTGTTGAATACTTGGTCTACAACTGACTGGAGTAGTTCCTATTCATCGGCTCATGACAGACGTGCTTAGTGTCTGCCAAGATGTTTTGGATTCCTGGAACATGCATGGCCATGAGATCTACGTGATGTTGCAGTGCCCAATAGCAAACTCATGGCCCCTAAACAGAGGAGGTTAAGAATGAGTGACCCCCTGCTTGTGGACGTAAAAGACCAGACATCTCGTCAGTCTGAACCAGTAGGGGGGCCCAGGAACAGGTTAGCCTGAAAAGCCTGATAAACATAGGATCACTCACTTCCAGAATGTTGGAGAGTCTGTTCCAAAGGAGGAGCTAGACCCTAGAGTCTGATGGTCCGCTAGGCAAGCTCCACAGCCGAGAAGAGTCTGATGCGAATTTGTCTCAGGGGCTCCTGTCTGAAGGGAACTCCCTTGGAGAGACTGGATGGAATCATCCACCAGGACACAGGGTCCAACAGACTGGATCAGAGACTGACCGGCATTTTCAATTCAGAGCACTGGTCCCACTGCACTCTGTCCACTGGGGACACTCATGTAATCGTGCCAAGAACATGGTAGGAATGGCAGCTGCCATGTGATCCAATAGTCTCAGAAAGGATCTGACTGAGGTCTGGTGAGACTAAGCCATCACCCAAGCCCGAGAGAAGGCAATCTGCCCTGACAGAGGGCAAAAAGCCTTTGCCCTGCACCGTGTCCAGAATCACCCAATATGCTGAAGTCCAACTGGGACATGAGGACGACTTTGCAAGTTTCAGGGCGACTCCCAGCGAGGAAGCACAGGCATCTTCAGTGGGGCTGGAACACCAGAATATGAAGACATCCTGCATGTCCAGAAACTAAGCCAATCCCCTTGGTGAAAGAGGGATTAGGACTGGCAGGGTAACCATTCAGAACCGCTTGTATGTCATGGAAGGATTGTCCGTTTTTGTTCCCCAGTAATTCAAGTGTACCCTTTATGATGTGGAGTAACCAGTGTCAGTGGCTCAGGAGGTAGCACACTCTGAGGCCAGGAGATCAGAGGGCTGTGGGTTCAGTTCCCACATCTGGCACTTAGGTTAATATCCCAGTACTGACACTGTAGTGCAGCATGAGAGGGGTGCTGCACTTTTGAGGTGCAGTCTTTCAGATGAGATGTCAAACCAAGGTCCCATCTGCCTGGATTGGTGGTAGTTCAGGTGGATGTTAAAGATCCCATGGCACTTAGCGAAAATAGGGGAATTTCCCCGGTGTCCTGACCAAATTTCCCTCATGCACTATAATTATCACCAACAGCTTAATCTGGCTCAAAGTCAGCTGGCATCCATCTGTATCCCCTTCCCCCAGGTCACGCCTGAAAATAGGCAGGATTTGTCTAGTGCACTTACCCGGTCAACCAAAACTACTGTAAATAAAAAAAATTAAATGTAATTGTTCAGTTGGCATAGGTTCAGAATGGGTCTCAGATCCCAGGTCTTTCTGGGTAACAGGAAAAAGTGAAAGTAGAATCCTGGACCCCTTTGACTTGGGGGAACTGGCTCTATGGCCCGTTTGACAGAGCGCCCGAATCTCCCCTTCTATCAGGGCGACGTGAAACTGTGGGTAGTGGGATGATGGAGGATTGTCCGTTTTTGTTCCTCAGCAATTCGTGTGTACCCTTTATGATCTGGAGCACCAATTGATCTGCTGAGATTATGCTCTAGCCCTCACTAGACAGAAGGAAAAGCGCCCCACCATCTCTCCCAGAGACTCTGCTGAGGGAGGGTGGTCTGGCAGGGAGTCACGCTGTGGAATCAGGGGTTAGCAGAGCAGCCCGGGAGGGTTTGGCAGCTCTGGAAGCGAAGAACCTGGGGTCTGGGAGGCTGCTTTGCATTTGTAGCCCCTTTGCTGCTGCTACTGTGTTCAGGACTGTTGAGCTGACCGTTTACAAATGTTTTGCACATGAAATGGCTTCTGGTTGGCCCTGTACATTTTCTGGGGTGACCAGATAGCCTTGCCCTAACCTTGGGGATGGGTCATAAGTTTCTCGGCCTCATCTCCGAACAGAACAGATGCCTTGAAGGGTAGGTTCATAATACCAGCCTGAAGGTCCTGGGTGAAGCCAGAGACCCGCATCCAGGAATGGCAGCTAAGGCAGATGTCAGTTGCAGCTGCCCAGACCGAAGTATCTGTGGTGTCATATGGGGCACACACAACATGCATGCCCATATCAGACAGACTTGTGTCCAAAAGCTCTGTTTTCTGTGGAGCATCTGGCAAAGCTTGAGCCAATTCTATTCTCCCACATGGCACTTGGCACTGCACCAGGTAGGTAAGGAAACAGAGCGACCTTATGGAGTAGGTTGCTGATGCATATACTTTCCCCAGCTGGTCCAGTTCTGATTCAGGATCAGGGTGCTGGATGCTCAGATGCTTTTGCTTTCTAGTCTTGTCATGGGCCACTGTGATCATGAGGGAGTCACTCACCGGATGCTCTGCCAAAAAGGGTTAGTCCCTGGGCACCACTGTAGAGCCGGTCAGACCGACATGGAAGATTAGGGGGGAGGATGCTTCCAGGTAATTCTGGTGATGTCCTGGAAGGTATCCACCAAAGGTTTGGGTTATTTTTGCCAGAGGTATTGCGCCAGCCGGCTCCTCTCCGGATCCAAGTCCTCTATTTCCCAGCCACTGCTTGCTTGGCTATGCTTCTTAACATCCATAAATGTTGGGTCGTCTGGAGGACATCTGGGGGTGTCCCTGGAGAGGCAGGACACCCCTTGGTTCAGAGTCACTAGAGAATGAGGAAGAACCTCTCCTAGAGTATTCGAGCAGGAAAAAGATCAGAATGAGAAAAGTCATGCCAGCGTCTGCTCTTCATCCAGTGCAGACAGCCTGGAGAAAGACGTCCCCTCCTGCATCCTTCATCCGCATTAGGGGGGGAAGAGCTTCTATGAGTCTTCTCCCTAGGTTTGGGGGAGGGATGCTTAAGTGATAGACTCCTCTATCGGTGGAAGCTCCACAGGTTTGGGTGAAATGAGATCTCCCTTGATTTCATTCCAACAAAAATAGAGATCTTTTACCTCATTCAAAAGGTATTTGCGGACTTGACTGACCTGCCTAAGGCTGTGGTTCTGCTGGAGTCTGGTGACCCTCTGGAGCTAGCATCAGGTCACTTGGTGACCAGACAATTTGTCATAGACCCCGATTGGTGTAGTTAGTCTGTGTGCTGATAACCATGTGCACCAATGATGGAGAGTCTGGCACCATGGGGATGTCTGGTCCGACATCGGGTACCTGGCTTAAAGCTGGTGGGTGTCTGCCGTCCCTCAGACATAGCTGATGACAGTTTGGCCAGAGGCATCTGCAAAGAATTCTTGACAGACTCAGGCCCCCGATGTTTGGTGGCAGTGCAGACCCACCGCACAACTTAACTGGCCAAACTTGCCAGAGTTAGAGGACTTGGGGATTGCCTTAACCACCTTCAAGGGTCTTTCGGCCTGGACCAAAGACCCAGACCCTGACGAACCTCCATCTTTTGCTAGCACCAGGGCAAGTTTGTCCACCAGCTGCCCTGAAGTATTGAGGGCAGGCTGGGCAGACTGGGCCCAATCTCCCATGGGAGGAGGAATCAGAGATGGTCTTCCAGTGAGGAGACAAAATGGGAGTGTGTCCAGGGACCCGCTCCCTTTGTCCCAGGAGTTATCTTCCATGACCCACAGGGAGAAGAATAAATCTTCAGGGAAGTAAGAGAAAGGAGGAGAATGACTCTTCCAAGAACCGTTTCTGCATGTCTGCAAGCTGTTTTGAGGTGCACCTTAAGAGCTATCTGATGGCAGAGCCTAGTCAGCTGGATGAAGCTCTGGTAGTGTGGGCAGGCTTGAATGTTGTGGTCCAGGCAGATCTGCTTGTCCCACGTGCAATTAGAGGTCCACCATTTGATGGAAGGCATCTGGGAAGACGACTTGTAGGAAAACAGAAAAAAGGAATTCACTACAAGAAATAAGGTGGTAACACACGTAATGGCAGTAGATTATAGCAGGTAGGCATCCGTGGAGCCAATGCAAACAGGTAGATGGCAGGAGAAAAGAGAAAAAAAAAAAAACTGAGGTGGGTCTGGGGACCACCCCCTTTTATACCACAGACTGACGTAGGGGTGGGCCTCGCTGAAGACTGCTAACTAGGAGTTTTCCTTGAGGGCCTAATGCCTGGCAGCCTAGTCCAAATGGTAATAGCCTGCAGCAGCAACAGCTCAAACTAAGATTTCTGGCTGTTCAGGAAGAAGTCTGTGGCGTGAGGACTAAAAGTCCACATGTAGGACTGTCCCCTGAAGTCTGGTCAGGAGGTCTGGATGGAGAAGCAGTCACCAGAGACCTACTGGTGAGGTCAGTCTGGAGCCAACAGTATCAACTCCACCATATCCACCACTACTATGGATCGAGAATGGATGAGAACATGAGGCCTAGAATCCACAGCCTAAAAGGCATCCCCGTATACTGGACTGGGGGGGACTGGAACAAGACCATCAGCTTGGTGTTCTCCCAGGAGGCAAACAGATCTACAGAGGTGAGCTCACACGGAGAACAAAGTGGTTCCTCCCCAATTCAGAGACCACTTATGCAATATCTGGCCGAAACTGTGCCAGATGTTTTCCCACAGCAACATAAATACCAAGAAGATTGGTGCCCAGGCTGCACATAAGGGCCTAGGGGCAGCACCCCTCCCGACAGGGAGATGGCATGTGTGCTACCCCATCTGCTCAGTTAAAAAATGGTCGTAGTGTTGTCTGGACTTGAATGACCTGACCTCGAACTAGTGGAGCAAATTCTTTCACAGCCAAGGGCACTGCACAGAACTCCAGCAGGTTTATGTGGTGATGGAACTCCCTGGGTGACCAGAACCAGTGGGCGCTGTGGTCTCCCAGGTGTGCTCCCACCCTACCAGAGACGTGCTCACTGCCAGCATAATGGTCAGTTCTGGGCAGACAAATGAAAATCTTTCCACCAGATGTTCCAGAACAAGCCACCACTGGACAGTGTCCCACATCAGCTGGTCATGGACTGACTGTTCAAGTGGCCAAGGGCGCCAATACCACCGACATCCTACCTCCCACTGATGGCAACTCATCTGCCAGTAAACCCACGGAAACACACTGATGCAGGATGCCATATACCCCAGCAGCTGTAGGAAATTCCAGGCAGAGTGCAAAAGCCCAACCTGAAATGAGTGGGGAAAAAAAGGCAAGATCCTGTTATATCCAGCAACAACTTCTGTTGTGATAGAGAACCAATGTGACCAGCCTTTAATAAGGACAGAAGAGGTAGAGGGATGACCCCCCCAATTCCTCACTGGGCAGCTTTTGCAATAGCACCAGCTGCTGCTGGAAGCTACCCCGCCCTCCTTTAAAACCTTAGCTCCTGAACTTTCTGCTTGGGGCACCAGGCCTGAACCACCCATTGGTAGCCGTTGCCTGGGAGGTTGTGACTGAACAGGAAAGCCAGATTCATCGACTTTTTCTGGTCTTTCTGGGACAAGGTCACAAAAATCAAGGGAGACACTGGACTTCAGTCTCCATAAGATGTCCCTTCCACTCCAGGTCCAAAGATGTTGTTGCCCAGAGAGAACATCTGCCAACCTCTGTTCGATGTCCATCCTGAAGGTGGAGCACAGCCCTCCGATGCATGGACAGCTGCTGTCACTGTATGGACACAAGAGTCACCTGTCGAATGCTGTCTGGAACTAGTGTTTAGCCAGTGATCCGAAAGCACCACCAAAACTGATGTGGAGGTGGGAACTACAGGCATTCCCAGCAGGGAATGTCCATAATCAACTCGTTACACCACAATTAGCCTGAACACCCAGGCTAGTCACAGTGTACACCTTTTTGCAGTGCAGTCAATCTTACGAAAGTGTCTGGAGCCTTGTCCACGTTCTCCTGCTGTCTACTTGCGGAACACCGAATCTGACAAAACCTTCTGAAGGGAGGTCAGAAAACTGATAGAGAGCCCGTAGAAACAGTGTACTTTCGGACCATGTGGGCCAAGGGTGCTAGGCAGGATGATGCCAGAACGTCTGGGCCAGTCCCAGGATGGTCACCCTGGGGATTTATCCCAGTCCAAAATGTCTTAGAATACTTTGCCCTCTTCTGGACTGGCTCCAACAGATTGATATGGACTCTGCAATTAGCTGGAACAGTGCACCGAAAGGCAAAACCATGGCTCAGTGGAAGGCTTCTGGATAGAGCTACGGTTAAAGAGCTGTGCCCCACAGGAGCCATGGACTCCTGATTAGAGTCAGGCCAAGGACTCAAACCGCACTTGGCCGCAGTTTGCCATGGACCTCCTGGGTACCGTCACCTGGTTTACACTACAGGACAGCAGACAGCATGGCTTCATACGTGGCAGATCCTGCCAAACCAACCTGGTCGAGTTCTATGACTGGGTAACTAGGCAACTGGACAGGGGCCATGCAGTGGATGTCCTGTATCTGGATTTCAGTAAGGCATTCGACTCAGTGCCACATGGAAGGCTGGGAAGGAAGTTAGTAGGCACAGGGGCGGGTGCAAAGCTGGTGAGATGGGGAAGAAACTGGCTGCAGGGAAGGCAGAGGGTGGTGATGGGTGGGGAGCTCACACTCAAGGGCAGTGACGAGCGGTGTTCCACAGGGCTCGGTGTTGGGACCAGTGTTTGGGATATTCATTGCAGACATATCATGGGACATAAAGAGCAAGATTAGTCTATTTGCTGATGATACCAAGGTAGGCGCGGTGGTGGATGACCTAGGGGGATGGCAAGGGTTGCAGGATGATCTGGCAAAGCTTGAAACCTGGTCAGACACCTGGCAACTGGGCTTTAATGCCAAAAAATGCAAGGTGCTGCATTTTGGGATGAAGAATCCAAGGAGGAGTTACCAGCTAGGGGGAGTGCAGCTAGCCCAGACAGGAGGAGAAGGATCTGGGGGTGCTCATTACAGGGTCAATGAACAACTCGGCATAATGTAGGAAGGCAGCTGCAAAGGCCAACAAAAATGTTGGGTTGTATTGCAAGGGGTATATCCTCGAGGAGGTGATTCTGCCACTGTATAGGTCATTAGTTAGACCACACCTGGAGTACTGCGTGCAGTACTGGCGTCCGTATCTGAAGAGGGACATTAAGTTACTGGAGGGGGTGCAGCCCAGAGCAACAAAGATGATCAAGGGGCTGGAGGACTTATACGAGGGAGGTTGAAGGAGTTGAGCGTGTACTCACTGGAAGAGAGGAGAGACAGAGGGTGACATGATTGAAACCTTTAAATACATGAAAGGAATGAACAAGACAGGTACAGAGGGCTGTTCAAAATAAGGGAGGGGAGGGACACCAGGGGCCATGATACGAGACTGGAGCGAGGAAGGTTCAGGAGGGAGATGAGGAGACACTTTTACAGAGAGGGTGGTGGCTGGGTGGAATCGTTACCTGCTGAAGTGGTATGTAGTAGAACAGTGGACTGCTTCAAACGAGGATGGGACAGGACAAGGGGGAGGGTTAATGAAGGGGAAGGGTGGAAGGAAGGGGCAGCTGCAGAATAAGGGGTGCTAGCTGAACATTTGAGCAGACTTGACAGACCTCTACGCCTTTATCTGCTGGTAAATTTTGTATGTTTGTATGTATGTATTACTTACAATTAGCCTGGCAAGCCAGGAGCCAAATGGCCAGCCTCCTTGGTTGTAACGCCAACTGGCAACTGTTTGTGGCGGCTCATCTGTAGTCACTGTAGAGGCAGGTGTGTGGAGCATCTGCGGAACCTGCACCAATGGAGCAACCAGGGGTGGCTGCCACGGGATTGAAGGTCCTTGAGGGAGAGCCTTACCCCTTGATGACCCACTGCTGTCAGAGGAACTTCCACATCAACAGCACATCTTCAATCAGTGCCTCTCCTAACCAGGGGATGTGATCCAAGAGTGTAGATGACTGCATCCTGATAGAGCGGGATCAAGAGCGCAAATGCTTTAAAAGTTACCATGACCACCTAGTCGACAGCAAGAGGGATATTCCCAAGGTTGGCCGTAGAACACCAACCCACATTAAACAACAAGAGCACTGAAGAAGAATCGACCCTGGTTGGAGGCTGGTCCCTGCCAGGGTCAATCAGGGCCACCTATCGATATGTTCTTAGTGAGGACCAGGAGCACCTGGGTCTGCGAAGCACACTCCTTGGCCTCAACCTACAGCACCCACCCCACCAAAAAAAAAAAAATCAAATCTCTACCTGGTCAACCAAAGTGGAGGTCATCTGGCTCAGTGAGGCCAAAGAGCTTTCAACCTGCCAGACCAGCCCCCCTTCCCCCCCAGCAGAGGGGTGTTCGACAGCCACTGAGAAGTCAGTGAATCAAGGGACCAGAAGACTAATCTCTCCTCATCCAGACAGGCAACTGTGGTGAGATGGGTTCTTGGCTCTAGTCTTAAATCTGCAACCATTTCCGCCTCAAGGAACACAAGCTGTGCAGCAGACTGTCTGCTGCCAAGGCCTTCCTGCAGCCCTTAGGGCGATTCTTCTGAAAGCCAATCCAGTGCAAGATGGAGCTTCCCGTTAGGCAAACGCCCCACATTGCCTCATTGTGCTGCCACCCAGGCTGTATATGCCTACAGATCAGTGATGACATCTTCTGGTGGCATTGAATGCAGTGTTTTAATCCAAGCTTCCTGTATTCCATTACTGGTCTAAAGATGTTGGAAACAAACCTCATAGCATCAAAAACCAGTTTGCCAATGGTGCAGAGAAAATCTTACACAAGGTGTGAAGGAGGTGATCTGTTCTTCCAGCGGAAAGACAGATTTGACATCACAGGGCTGAGTCGGGGGAAACGTCTGCCAAACTGGTGGGAGGATTTTAGCTTAGACATTCCAGTGGAAAGTAGTGTTACGTAAGAACTTATCGTAACAGTAGATCTTCTAGAGGAGCTCCTGCAGCAGGCTATTACAATCAGGACTATACTGCAGGCACTAGGACCTTCCGGTGAAAACTTCTGCCAGCAATACCAGCAGGGACTGCCCCCGACCCAGCCCCGTCAGTCAGGGTACAAGAGGAGGCGGACCCAGCTACACCTCCGTTCTCCCGCCAGAACCCAGCAGAAGGCCTGACAAAAGAAGGAGGCGAAGCCTACCATGGAAAGCTAAAGAAAATGAATCTGCACACCTTGAGGGGTAAGGCAGGAGGGAAGTAGCGCCTGCTGCAAGAGCTCCTCTCAAAGATCTACTGTTATGGTAAGTTCTTACGTAACTGCACTCTCACTTAGAGTGGGAGCTCTTGCAGCAGGCTATTACAATCAAGACCAAGTCCCAAGCAGTCCCAAAGCAAGGAGGATGACGACCACGGGAGGTGGAATATGCACACTCCAGAGGCCTTAGCAAAAAACCCTTATGAAAACAGCTAGGCTGAAGCCAGCCCGGCTTCTAGAGACAATATCCATGCTGTCATGCTTGATAAAAGTATGCACAGAGTTCCAGGTTGTGGTCGCACAAAAGTCCCGTATAGCGACATTTTGGAGGGTGGCGAAAGAAGTCGACACTCT
Source organism: Neoceratodus forsteri (assembly GCA_016271365.2). Classification (NCBI taxonomy): domain Eukaryota; kingdom Metazoa; phylum Chordata; order Ceratodontiformes; family Ceratodontidae; genus Neoceratodus; species Neoceratodus forsteri. The sequence goes on from JADMNL010000028.1 coordinate 89,126,657, forward strand.
AGTGGAGTGATCCCTAACCGGGCCCGGCAGGGGTTTATTACGAAGCTCGTAGCAAAACGAAACAGTGAACTATCCATTTAGAGACAGTTTGCTTGGACACCAGTTGACCCAAGCAATGTGGCGCAAAGGCCACAAATAGCTGCTCCGATTTATGGTGCTGAACCGTCCTTTTGAGGTAAAACCTCAGAGTCCTGTGGACATCCAATGTGTGGAGGAGAGCCTCCCCTCCATTAGAAAGGGAAAGAAAATAAACAGGAAGATCAACAGACTGGTTGAGGGTCAATTCTGAGACCACTTTCGGAAGAAACTTAGGATTCGTTCTAATGGAAACCCTTTCCCTGTGGAAAACCAAATAGGGCTCTGAAGCTCTGAAACCCTTTGAGCTGAAGTAAGAGCAACCAAAAAGCAAACCTTCCAAGAAGGGTAATGCAGCTCACAATCCGCTGCTGGCTAAAAAGGAGGTCCCAGGGTGGGACAGGGTCCCGAGTGGGAGGTCTCATGTGTAGAATTCCCCTAAGAAAGGTGTGAGCCACATCCAATTGTGCTAATGCGCTCTCCCACGAGAGCATGGTAGGCAGAGATGGCCCACATGTGCACCTTGATAGAGGAATAATTCAGGCCCTTGTCATACAAGGAGGAGATACTTTTAGCTGAGTTCACAGGGCAGGCGACGGGATCCAAATGTTGCAGCAATGCCCAAAGACAAACGCTTCCACTTCATAGCACAGGTGGAGCGAGTAGAAGGCTTTCTAGCAGACTAAGACCGCCGCCACTTCCGGTGAAACCCTGTATCTATTTTGAGCTACGTCTGAAGGAGCCAAGCATGTAGGTGTAAGGATCAAAGATCCGGATGGACCAGAGACCCTTGGTCCTGGGACAGCAACTGCGATCATATGGGCAGCGGAAGTGGAGGTTCCATGGATAACCACTGCAGAAGTGGGATCCAAATCTGCCAAGTCAATTGGGGGCCACTAGGATCATCCGGGCCCCTTCTGCCTGTAACTTGAGCAGTACCCTCTGAATGACAGGGAAGGGTGGAAAGCCACAGAGAAACCTCCCTGCCCAGCAAAGGGATAATGTATCTGCCCAAAAAACTCCAGGAGCTTGCTCTCGTGAGCAAAGTGTTGGCGCAAAGAGGTCCAGCTCTGGAAGACCCCACCTGTCGAACAGCTGGTCCGTCATGGATTGTAGAACCTCCCACTAGTGCACTCTGGCACGTGACCTGCTGAGGCTATCGGCGAGATCGTTTAGGACACCTGCAACGTGCATCGCGGACAGCAGAATGCCAAGCTCCAGTGCTCAGTACCAGACTCAGACTCATCGCCTCCCTGCAAAGAGGATACGAATGAGTGCCTCCTTGCTTGTTGTAAAAGACTGCCACCATGTTGTCTGTCTGAATTAGAGAGCCTGGTACCAGATCCTCTCGAAAAGCCTGGAGGGTGTACAGAACTGCTTGCATTTCCAGTACACTGATGTGGAGGGACTGCTCCTCAGGTGACCAAACCCCCTGCGTTCGATGTGCACCCAGGCGCGCCCCCCCCCACGTTCAATGCGTCTGTTGTCAGAGTCTGACCTGGTGGCTCCAGACGAAAGCTGACCCCTTTCTCCAGATTGTTAGGGTTCATCCACCAAAGCAAAGTTCTCCTGACTGGCTCCAAGATCCTGACCAGAGCGACTGGGTAGTTGTAGCCTTGGTCCCACTGCACCCTGAGCATCCACTGTGGGACTCAAGTGGAGGCGGGCCAAGAGAGTGACTGGAATGGTCGCTGCCATGTGCCTCAGTAAACTGAGGAAGTTCCGAGCCAAAACTCAAGACGCTAGAGGTCCGTTCTGCCATCTCTCGCAAGCGAACTCCCCTGTCTTGAGGGAGAAAAGCCATGCCCTGAACGGCATCCAGAATTGCTCCTATGAAGGCGAGCTTTTGGTTGGGCTCCGGGGATGATTTTTGTAAGTTCGGGGTGATCCCCAGCTCTCGGAACAGGGTATAAGTGCCTTCGCGAGATATTAAGAGGATGCCTCTTGACGGGGCCGTACGTAGCCAATTGTCAAGGTAGGGAAACAGTGTCCCATCCACCTTAGAGCCACAGTCACCACTGCTAGGCATTTTGTGAAGACTCACGGAGCGGAAGAGAGGCTCAACGGAAGCACTCAAAACTGAAAATGCTCCCCTTGGAAGTGGAACCTCAAACTTCCTGTGGGGAGGATAGACACCGATACGCATGTATGCATCCTGCATGTCGATAGAACATAGCCAGTCCCCTTGGTGCAGCAAGGGGAAGAGTCCTTGAGAGTCACCATCCTGAACCTTTTGTACTCGATAGAGGTTTAGAGGGCTGAGATCCAGAATGGGACGAATGTCCAGAGTCTTTTAAGGGACCAGGAAAAAGTAGGAGTAGAACCCCTGACCCTTCTGCTCCAAGGGGACCTTCTCTATTGCTCTCTTCTGCAAGAGTGTGAAATTCTCCCATTAGTGGGATGTGAGAAGGAGGATAGCAGGAGAGCTTTGGCAGAGTATGTGGAGGAAACAACTCTAGAGTGTGTCCTCTCAGTACAATATCCAAGACCCACTGGTCTGCAGTAATAGACTTCCACCCTTTGAAATGAAGGGAGAAGCGGCCCCCAACCAGCTCCCCAAGGACTTCCGGCGGAAGAGGGGGGGCAGAAGGGAGTCACTGGGCAGAGCTGGGAGAGAGGTCTAGGAGGACCTGGGCCCACGGGCTGGAAGTCCACCAGACTGCTGGTTCCGGGATCTCCTGCAGAAGCCACCTCTCTGCTCCCGTTGGTTGCCACGGGCTGAACCTTGAGAGCCTGAGGGCATACAAAATGACCGTTTCTGCTGCGGATGCCGCTGGTCGCCACGGTACATCTGGCGGACCGACAAGATTGACTTGCCCGACTTCTGGAGGCAGGAGATCAAAGCTTCCGTCTCCTGCCCAAACACGGTACCCTAGAAGGGCAAATCCTGGATACTGGCCTGCAGATTCTGGTAAAGGCCAGAGACTCCCAACCAGGCATAATGCCAGAGGCACACCCCAGAGTCGGCTGCCTGGCTGCTGTGTCTGCAGTGTCATATGAGGCTCTCAATACGTGGGAGCTTATGTCTGAGCCCGACTGCAGAAGGGCCAGGAGTTCTGTCTTTTCGTCAGAGTCTGGCATGACCTGTCTCAGCTCTAGTCCTCTTTCCCATAGCACATTCTGGTACTGTACCATATGTGTTAGGAAGTTAAGGGAGCGGATGGAACAGGTGGAAGCTGCATAAGCTTTTTTGCCCACCCGGTCCAGTATCGGGACTCCGGGTCGGGAAGCTATGAGCTGAGGCGCTTCGGTTGCAGAGATTTGTCATGGGCAGCCATGATCACCGACGAGTTGGCCCGAGGGTGTTCCGCTAGGAAGGGTTCCACCCTCAGGGCCTTATACAGCCTATCCAACTTCTTAGGAACTGCCGGGATCGAAGCCAGATGAAGCCAGGTGGTCCTAGTAAGATCCTGGAACGTATCCAAAGGAGGAATAACCACAGGCTTTGGCTCCTTTTACCTCAGGTACTTGGCCAATCTCCGGCGTTCCAGATCCAAGTCCTCCGTGTCCCATTCGTTAGAAGCCTGGATGTGCCTCATAACGTCCATAAAAGTAGGATCATCTGGAGGCAAGTGAGGCTGGTCCTTCTCTCCCGGGGAGCGCTTGAGGCTAAGAGAGGATGAAGAGCTAGACTATGAAGAGGAGGGGAGACTATCCAACTTAAAACAGTCTGACCTCATCCTACGACCATGCCTTCGCTGACGTCGGTAGCTAGAGGACCAATGTCGGTCCGAAGACAGACAACGGAGCAATGACCGAAGTCGGGAGCGTTCTCGCCTAGTGCAAGAAGTGCTCCTGGAGAGTGACCTAGACAGACGGTCACCAGAACCCTGGAGCGACGTCTGTGGTCCTCAGACCTGGAGTGGGAACGAGCCCGGGGGGGTGAAGGCTAGCGCTCCAGTGACTTCCGCGTGGAAGACTCGCCACCTGGCTGTGGTTCTCCCGCAGGGTCTGGTACCAGTGTCTGGGCCGGCGACGGGGAGGACCACTTGTGGACCTGCCACCACCAAAAGGAGAAATGATCCTCGAGCTCGTCCTTGGTGAAAATATCAGCCGCTCGCTTCAGAAATTAAGTCTCCAAAACGTCGGGACGCGAATGGGAGCTCTCCTGAGGGCCCAGGGGTGAGGAGGAGGACTTGGGTGACGGGGACGTTGGTATCTCTATGACCAACCCCACGTCCTTCGCCCGGCGTCTGTGTAAGGACCGACAGGGTGACCTCAAAGGGCGCAGGAGAATCCTTGCTCTCCGGAGGTGCACCTGTAGCAGGCAGCGTCGGTGCCTCAGCAGATGGGGTTCGAGGCAGGCATCTCGAAGGACTTGGTGATGACCCTTAGCAGAGTCACCTCCAGCTTGGCCGGCTTCTCCTGATGGGCTAGCCTTAGCCTGTGTAGTCTGAGGTTCTCCAGACCTTGAAGGACAGGCCTTTTTCGGAGAAGGCCACGAATGCGAACGGGACCGAGACCGGTGTCGAGACAAACTATGGTCCTTGATGTGGCACTTCTCCCTCTTCCCCTCCAGGGAGTGCAGATCCATCTCCTGCTCCAACAGGTAGGCCTTGACGGTTTTCAGGCAGCAGATTCGGGTCCGGCTGGTAAAGGCCTAGCAATCTGCACAGTTGGCGGTGTCGCGGGTCGGGCCCAGGCAAAGACGACCGATGGCTTCGCCCAGCAAGGATCTGCCTCCCCGCAGTCGCAGACTTATTTAAGTGTTTGGGCGACACGACACCTGGAAGACATCAACCCAGCCGGTAAGAATAAGGCCGACGTCGGTACTGGGAAGCGGCAGAAGCAAGGAAAACAACGCTCCAAAGTGGGAAAAAGTGATAAGACGGCAGCGGATCGACATCGGTACCGGAGAACGGTAAAAACTGTCGGAAAGGCAGGAATCTTGCTAGAAGTTCATTTTCGCTGAATCGTAGACAGAAGCAAATGCACTCTGCTTCACGTGCGGGTACGTGTCAAGAACTGAGGTGGAGCTGGGTCCGCTCCCTCTTGTACCCCGACAGACGGTGGGGGCGGTCCCCGCTGGTATTGCTGGCATACGATTTCACCGGAAGGTCCTAGTGCCCGCGGCATAGACCTGATTATGAGCCTGCTGCAAGAGCTCCCACTCTAAGTAAGATCTGCCAGAGTGGCGTTAAGTGAACCATATCCACACTCTTAGAACAATGTCAGTTTTGTGCAGGGTTGCCATGCTTAAATTTATGACTCCTTACCTTACTACAGTAGTGTTGACAATGTATCCATTTAGTGCTGCACAATTCTGAAAGTCCAATTACGGCTAGCTTCCATCACCTCAGGTAGATAACCCTTTGGGGAAGGAAACCTTCCTGATGTTCCTCTTATCCTGCCACTCCCTCAATCTGTATGCATGCTCTCACACAAAGTCTAAATCATTTCATATCACAGGTATCCTTTCTAACTACATCAGGACATCAGATGTACGCAAACAGATTCAGTCCAGAAAAGATGATCACAATTTACCAACATCACTTTCAGGTTCCCTTTCTGTATTATTTTTGTAACTTACAGTTTTGGTTTTTTAACAGGTGGATGCAGCTCATCCTCTTTGCCTGCAGTTTGCCTCTCTGCTCTAATTTTAGCAAGTTGCTTACGCTGCTTCTCACTTCTTTGGTGTCCCGACAGCCGCTTGGAAACTCTAGTGGGGCGTAAGAAAGACAGAAAAATATCTGCATCAGTTGATTAGAGTGCACATTTTCAGAGGCACTAAGAGTGGAAAATTGGCAGTTGTGCTCACTTTGCACCTCAAATACCTGTGTTCTACTTTAGTCTTGTGATGCAAGAGAATTTTACATGAATGCATGAAGTACAGTTACACAAGAACTTACTGTAACAGTACACCTTAAAGAAGAGCTCTTGCAGCAAGCTACACAATAAGGACTATGCCACCAGGCATAAGAAAAAATTACTCACCTTAGTAATGTTGTTTCTTCTAATGGAGTCTTGCTATATTATGACAGATGCAGTTTGTCCCACCATTAGAACTGCTCCGGAGGTGAAAGAGTTAACTTCCATGCAGTGCATGGAACTTAGAGCGAGAGCTCGGTTAGAGAAGCTCTGTTAGGGTGGTTTCAAACCGAAACAATCAGATCTTTTCGAGCAAAACTCACCAAGGCTCTGTGTGGAAGCTGTAACCTACACTAGCCAACTGGCTACTAAAATATTCACACATTTTCCTGGTCCCAACACCAAGACTCAAGTCAGGGGACCAGAAAAATAAGATAAAATAACTAAATAAAACACAACACCCAAACATAAAAGGGGCATCAATAAGTGCCAACAATGGACTGCCCACCCCATACCCGAAGTAGAAGTTCTGAGAGGGGCAGCCTGGGGGGGAAGTCATAATATAGCAAGACTCCATTAGAAGAAACAACATTACTAAGGTGAGTAATTTTTTCTTCAAACATGAAGTCTTGCTATATTATGAAAGATGCAGACTACACAGCAGTACCTCCATGGAGGAGGGACAGAACCTACTTAGGGAATAGGCTCTGAAGCACAGCTGTGCCAAACCGAGCATCCCTCCTGGCCTGGATATCCGGGGAGTAATGCCTGGTGAAAGTGTGTACTGTCTTCCAAGTAGCTGCTTGACATATCTCCAAGATAGGGATGTCTCTAGCAGCAGCTAGAGATAGAGCTGTACCTCTGGTAGAGTGAGCCCTCAGGCCTGAGGGGGGAACCTTACCCAGTTTTTGATAGCAAAACTGGATACAAGAGACGATCCACCTGGTAATGGATCTCTTAGTGGCACGTCTCCCTTTCCCACCCTCACCATAAGTGAGAAACAGTTGGAGGAGTCAAACCTCTGACCCTTGGTACGCTCTATGTAGTAACTTAGGGCCCTCAACATCTAAGCTGTGCAGCCTCCTCTCACCAGAGGAGGAATGGTCAGTGAAGAACACTGGAAGTGAAATAGATTGGTTAAGGTGGAAATCCAAAACCACCTTAGGCAAAAACTTCCTGTTAGTCCTGAGGACTACTTTATCCCTGTGAAAGGAAATAAAGTCAGTCTCCACTGATAAAGCCTGTAACACTTATGCGCCTGGCAGAAGTGATGGCTACTAGAAATACAGTTTTCCAAGTCAAACACTTAAGCTTTGCCGAAGACAGAGGCTCAAAGGTGGGTTGCATCAGCTGAGCAATGCAAACATTAAGATCCCAAGCAGGGGCAGGATCCCTGAATGGAGGATTGGTATGAAGCAATCCCTTAAAAAAACTTAGAAAATACAGGGTGAGCAGAAGGAGAAGAGGGCTTCCCTGCTGAAATGAAAGCAGAGACAGCTGCCAAATGCACTTTCAGGGTAGCTGGTCTCAGTCCCAAAGAATTAAGATGGAACATGTAATCCAATACAGTGGGTAAATCAGCAGATTCCGGGGAAATATGCCTCCCAGAACACCATATGGAAAACCTTTTCCACTTGGAGTTATAGGTAGCCCTGGTGGAAGGCTTCCTAGCAGCTTTCAAGATTTCGAGAACACTGAGAAAGTTGAAGATCAGCAAACTAACTGCTCAAGAGCCAGGCCTTGAGGTTGAGGATTTGAGATTCGGATACTAAACTCTCCCCCGAGCACAGGTTAACAGATTGTGGTTCCTGGGGAGACAGGGGAAGATGGACTGCTAAGGACAGAAGGAATGGGTACCAGGGCTGCCTGGCCCACTCTGGAGCAATCAGGATCATCTTGCAGGGCCGAGACCTGATTTTGACTAGCACCTTGAACAGGAGAGGGAAGGGGGAAGGCATAGAAACTTCCCTTCCCAATCGGGAGAAAGGCATCCAGGGGGACTGAGCCCAACACTGGGGGCCTGCAACAAAAAAGTGGAAGTTATTGATTGTCTGGGGTTGCAAAAAGATCTCTCTGAGGAGTGCCCCATCTGGCAAAAACTACCCCCAGTACTAGGGGATCCAGTGACCATTCGTGATGGCCCTGGGAAATCCTGCTGAGAGCATCTGCCAGGACATTGTCCTTGCCTGGGAGGTGAACTGCTATGAGGGAAGTGTTCAGGAAATAAGCCAGAGACCACAACTTCATTGCCTTGGTGCACAAGACCAAAGACCGAGTGCCCCCTTGTTTGTTGATGTACCACATTGTAGTGGTGTTGTCTGTTCTGACCTGTACCACCTTGTTCTGAACAGATGCAGAGAAAACCTGAAGTGCTAGAAAAACAGCTCTGAGTTCCAACAGGTTGATGTGGAGCAGAGATTCCTGAAGGACCATAACCCCTGGGTGGAGAGGTACGCCCATGGAGTTCCCCATCCCAAGAGGGACGCATCTGTAGTAAGGGGTCAGAGGGTGGGACAGAGGGATGAAAGGCACCTTGTCTCAGATTGCTCTGATACTGCCACCACTGAAGGGCCTGGATCAGGGTTTGAGTCACTGGGATTAACTTGGATGAGGATCTCTTCTTTGAGACCAGAAAGCTCTCAAATGGAACTGAATGTCCCTCATCTGAAACCTTGCTCCTTGCACTACAGCTGTGGAAGCAGCCATGTGTCCTAGTAGCTGCAGAAATGCCTTGCTGGTCGAGACCTGCAGAGTGAAGAGACGAGGCCAGGGCCACCAAGGTCCTTACCCTTTCCAGGGAAGGAAGGCTCTGGCCTGCTTTGTATCCAGTTCTGCGCCTATAAGAAGTACCTGGACAGGTTCCAAAACTGACTTTGGAAGATTGAGAAGAAAGCCCAGAGGTAAGCAGCTGCTGGGTAACTAGCAGGTGTGATTTGACCTGGTCTGGAGACTGACCCACAATGAGTCAGTCGTCCAGGTAGGGAAAAATGGCAATCTTTTGCCTTCTTAGATGAGCAACTGCTACTGCCAGACATTTTGTGAACACCCTTGGGGCAGAGGTAAGGCCGAAGGGCATTGCACTGAACTGATAATGGACTGAGGGCAGTTCGAGTCTGAGGTACTTTCGATGGGAGCTTCTGATAAGAACATGGAAGTAGGCATCCTTGAGGTCCAGGGAAGCTAGCCAGTCCCCTGGCCTTAGGGAGGGTAAAATCATTCCCAGAGTCACCATTTTGAATTTTGGTTTTAAAAGGTGCTTGTTTAGATACCCGAGATCCAGGATGGGCCGCCATTCTCCTGTCTTTTTTGGGGAGAGGAAGTACCTGGAGTCCAAACCTCTGACTTGGTGTAGGGGTGGAACCCTTTCCACAGCTCTGAGAGCCAGGAGGGTAGAGACTTCTGCCTCCAGGGCAAGAGCCTCTGAAGGATTTGCAGGTGGAAAGGATCCGATTCTCATCTTTGGAAATGTTTTGAAGCCGAGAACCAGTCCCTGGCTTACTACTTCCAGGATCCACTTGTCTGACGTTAGAGACTCCCAGTCCTGGACAAAGTAAGCCAGCCTGCCCCCTACAGGTAGTGGAGAATCGGCCCTGGGCACCCCATCAGGGTGCCTGTTTGGCAGGGGGTTTAGGCTGAGGGGTGGAAGCAGGCCTGCTGCACCCGTCTGCCTCTCCTCTAAAGACCCCTTCTGTGCAAAAGCTGAAGAGGAAGCCTGGGCTTGGTAAAAGGCCTATGAAAAGGCCTACCCCTGCCCTGGGAGGCTGCCTTTGGGGAGTGACTTGCCTTTCCATGGCCTGTGCACTCCTATAGGTGGTCCTATATTCATCCATTTCTTCATGTAATTCTCTGTTTGCTCCCCAAACAGAGAGTTGCCCACAACAGGGAAATCCATGGCCTTAGTCTGGGTATCCTGTGACAGGCTAGTACATCTGAGCCAAGCCATTCTATGGAGAGCCACAGATGTAGCCATGATTCTAGATGATACATCATTAGAGTCCACTGCAGCATGGAATTGCACCTTGGATGCCTCAATACCATCAGCAGCCACCTGCTCCAGCTCTTTTGCCAGCTGGCCAGGGACCTGCTTTGCTAGAGCTAACAGTATCCCATCTGGATTTTTGATATCTAGCAACATAAGCCATATAATTAGCCTGTCAGTTCTACGGATGCTGCCATGTACCGTTTCTTTGCCATGGCATCTATCTTTCTGGAGTCCTCGTCAGGGGGGTGAGAGGCTAAGGGAACATTTGCCTTGTCACAGGCTACAGCCTGTACCACCCCCACGTGGCTGCATTGTTGTGTAAGGAACTCCGTATCAGAGCCTGATAATGCATACCTTTTGTCCATTCTTTTATCAACAGGCGGTATGGTGTGAGGAGCTTTTAAAATCTTTACTGCCCGTTTCCAAAAAGATTTATGCAGAGGAATAGACAATCTCCTAGACTCTGGGATATCCATCATTTCTACAAAATCAGGCTCTTCCTGATCATCCACAGCTTCCTCCATAGGGAGCTGGAGGGTTTCAGCCACTTTTCCAAAAAAACATGAAATGAGAAGGGGACTCAAAGCCTAGGGGGAGACACTCCTGAAGGTCTGTCTGGAGATATGTCCAGTTCAATGGGCACATCCAGACTTTCAAAACCACATTCACTCTCATACTCCTCTTCCCCCTCCTCTGGTTCATAAAATTCCTCTAAATCATACTCTTGAACCGGAGGAACCGACCGAACCGAGCGCTTATCTGATGCCGGTTCGGTCGGAACTGGGGAGAGTGACTGAAACATTTTTATTGCTTTAGTGATTTCTTCAGCAGTTGGAGAGGGAAGTTTTGGCTCCACACCAGCTGATGTTCTAGTTTTCTTTGTTGGAACAGACTCCTCAGAGTCGGCTCTCCTTTTCCCTGAGGAAGCATCGCCCTGGTCAGAGGGCACTCCCTCCGGTTCGGTTGAAACCAAACCGGGCTGGCCATCCGGATAAGCGGACTTTTTGGCCTCCCGTTCCCTGAGTCTACCAACTCTCTTATTCAAGGTAGCTACAGCAAAACTCTTGCAAATCAGGCAGTCTGAATTGAGGTGGTCAAACCCCAGACAACAAACATGTGGTGTGGGGGTCAGCCTTGGCAAAGGCTTCCCCACAGACAGTGCTGAAACCCAGTGGGCCTGTTTTTTGGGGGGTTTCTCAGACAGTGCCAGCCTAACCAAAAACTTGCCCGTTTATGGCAATCCACCAAGCAAGACTCCCTTATCGGTTCCCAACCGTGTCACGGGTCGTGGAAAAAAGCGTAATTAAATCAGTTTTTTTTTTTTTTGAACCGATAAGAACCAGGAACCGCAGTTCTAAAAGACTAATGTTATAGAAGTAACTTGATCGGTTCAAACCAAACAGATTAAATTGTTTACAAGTTCCACACAGAAATAAATATAAAACCTATCTAGTACTTACAATACCACAGATAGAGCTTGAACCGACCAGTTGCGGTTTAATTTCAGTTAAAAAAAAACTGAAACTTTTATACTTTAACTGACAAAATGAACTGAGCAGAAGGAGGAATCTCCAGAGCGACTGTTTAGTGAGGCGGAATAAAGAATCTGACAGTTTGAGTTTGAAGAACAACAGAGTTTTCAACCGAGCTCTAGCTCCAAGTTCCATGCCTGGCATGGACTAACTTTCACCTCCGGAGCAGTTCTAAGGTTGGGACAAACTGCATGTGTCATAATATAGCAAGACTTCATGTTGTTTGAATGACAGTTACAGGGCTCTTCACATCTAAACTGTGCAGCCTCCTCTCACCAGAGGAGGAACGGTCAGTGAAGTACACAGAAAGAGACAGATTGGTTAAGGTGGAAGTCTGAAACCTCTTTAGGTAAAAACTTCCTGTTAGTCCTGAGGACCACCTTATCTCTGTGGAAGGAGATAAGATCAGGCTCCACTGACAGGGCTTGTAACTCACTTATGCGCCTGGCAGAGGTGGTGGCTACCAGGAACAGTTTTCCAAGTCAAGTACTTCAGCTCTGCCGAGGACAAAGGCTCAAAAGGGTGTTGCATAAGCTGAACAATGCAAACGTTAAGATCCCAAGCAGGGGCAGGGTCCCTGAATGGAGGATTGGTATGAAGCAATCCCTTGAAAAACTGAGAATACAGGGTGAGCTGAAAGAGAAGAGGGCTTACCTGCTGAAATGAAAGCAGAAACAGCTGCCAGATGCACCTTTAGTGTTGCTGGTCTGAGTCCCAAGCTATTCAAATGGACTATGTAGTCAAGGACTGAGGGCAGATCAGCAAACTGAGGAAATATGCTTCCCAGAGCACCATATGGAAAATCTTTTCCACTTTGAATTATAAGTTGTTCTGGTGGAAGGTTTCCTAGAAGCCTTTAGAATATCCATTACACCCTGGGAGAGGTGTAAATCAGCAGACTCACTCTTCAAGAGCCAGGCCTTGAGATTGAGAAATTTGAGATTCGGGTACCAAACCCTCCCCAGAGCACAGGTTAACAGGTTGTAATTCCTGGGAAGAGACAGGGGAAGATAGACTGCTAAGGACAACAGGAGAGGATACCAGGGCTGTCTGGCCCAGTCTGGAGCAATCAGGATCACCTTGCAGGGTTGAGACCTGATTTTGACTAGCACTTTGAACAGGAGAGAGAGAAGGGGGAAAGCATACAGGAACTTCCCTTCCCAACTGAGAACTAAGGCATCCAGCAGGACTGAGCCCAACACTGGGGGCCTGCAGCAGAAGAGGGGAAGTTGGTGATTGTCTGGGGCTGCAAAAAGATTGAGGGGTGCCTCATCTGGAGAATATCACCTCCAAGACCAGGAGATCCAGTGACCATTCGTGATGGCTCTGAGCTATCCTGCTGAGAGCATCTGCCAGGACATTGTCCTTGCCTGAGAGGTGTACTGCTGTGAGGGAGCTGCTCAGGGAGTAAGTCAGGGACCACAACTTCATTGCTTCTGTGCACAAGGCCGTAGACAGAGTGCCTCCTTGCTTGTTGATGTACCACATTGTGGTGGTATTGTCTGTTCTGAACAGACTTGGAAAATGCTTGAAGTGCTAGAAATACTGCTGAGTTCCAACAGATTGATGTGAAGCAGAGATTCCCGAGTGGAACACAACCCCTGGATGGTCAGGTCACCCAAGTGAGCCCCCCACCTCAAGAGGGAGGCATCTGTAGTAAGGATTAAATAGTGAGACTAAGTGACAAAGGGAACTCCTTGTCTTAGATTGTTCTGATCCTGCCACCACTGCAAGGCCGAGATCAGGGTTGGAATCACTGGGATCAGTTTGGTCAGCAGATCCTTTTTCTGAGACCAAAAGGCTCTCAGATGGAACTGAATGTCCCTCATCTGAAATCTTGCTCCCTGCACCACTGCAGTAGAAGCAGCCATGTGCCCCAGGAGCTGCAGAAAATGCCTTGCTGGTCGAGACACCTGTAGGGTGAATGAGGACACCAGTGCGATAAGAGTCCTTACCCTGTCCAGGGGAAGGAAGGCTCTGGCCTTCTCTGTATCTAGCTCTGCGCATATGAAGGTGAGGAGCTGAACAGGCTCTAGAACTGACTTTGAAAGATTCAGAAAGAAACCCAGAGAGGTGAGCAGTTGCAGAGTTATCTGGAGGTGTAACTTGACTTGGTCAGGGGACTGGCCTACTATGAGCCAGTCGTCCAAGTATGTGAAGATGGCAATCCTTTGCCTTGTTAGAGAAGCAACTACTACTGCCAGACATTTTGTGAACACCCTTGGAGCAGAGGTTAGACCGAAGGGCACTGCTCTGAACTGGTAATGGCCTGAGGGCAGCTCAAACCTGAGGTACTTTCAATGGGAGCTTCTGATGAGAATATGGAAGTAGGCATCCTTGAGGTCCAGGCAGACTAGCCAGTCCCCTGGCCTTAGAGAGGGTAGAACTATTCCCAGAGTCACCATTTTGAATTTTGGTTTTAAAAGGTGCTTGTTTAAGTATCTGAGATCCAGGATGGGCCACCATTCTCCTGTCTTTTTTGGGGTAAGGAAATACCTGGAGTACAAACCTTTGGCCTGGTGTAGGGGTGGAACCCTTTCCACAGCTCAGAGCCAGGAGGGAAGAGACCTCTGCCTCTAGTGCAAGTGCTTGAGGGATTTGCAGGTGGAAAGGATCTGGTTCTCAGCTTTAGGAATATTTTGAAGCCGAGAACCAGTCCCTGGCTTACTACTTCCAGGACCCACTAGTCTGATGTTAGAGACTTCCAGTCCTGGACAAAGTAAGCCAGCCTGCCCCCTACAGGTAGTGGAGAATCAGCCCTGGCAAACCCATTGGGGTGCATGTTTAGAAGGGGGTTTTGGCCGAGGGGTGGAAGCAGGTCTGCTTGTACCTCTTCTGCCTCTCCCTCTAAAGAACCCCCTCTGAGCATAGGCAGAAGAGGAGGCCTGGGCTCGGTAGAAAGGCCTATGAAAAGGCCTGCCCCTTCCCCTGGGATGCTGCCTCTGAGGAGTGGCCTACCTTTCCTTGGCCTGTGCACTCCTATAGGTGGTCCTATATTCATCCATTTTCTTCATGTAATTCTCTGTTTGCTCCCAAACAGAGAATTACCAACAGGAAAATCCATGGCCTTAGTCTGGGTATCCTGTGACAGGATAGTACATCTGAGCCAAGCCATTCTATAAGTGCCACAGATGTAGCCATGACTCTAGATGACATCATTGGAGTCCACTGCAGCATGGAATTGCACCTTGGATGCCTCGATACCATCAGCAGCCACCTGCTCCAGCTCCTTGGCAGCTGGCCAGGACCTGTTTTCTAAAGCCATGACAGTGTCCCATCTGGATTTCTGATACCTAGCAGTATAGACCATATAGTTGGCCTGTCTGAGTCCCAAGGAAGCTGCCATGTACTGTTTCTTTGCCATGGCATCAATTCTCCTGGAGTCCTTGTCTAGGGGGTGTGAAGTCAAGGAATATTTGCCTTATCACAGGCTACAGCCTGGACTACCACAACATGGCTGCACTGTTGTGTAAGGAACTCTGTATCTGAGCCTGACAATGTATACCTCTTGTCCATTCTTTTATCCACAGGAGGTATAGTATTAGGAGTCTTTAAAATCTTAAATGTCAGTTTCCCAAAAGATTTGTGTAAAGGAAGAGACAGCCTCCTAGACTCTGGGACATCCATCATTTCCACACAGTCAGGCTCCTCCTGGTCATCCACAGCTTCTTCCATAGGAAGCTGGAGGGTTTCAGCCACTTTTTTATAAAACATGAAATGGGAGGGGTACTCAGAAAGCCTAGGAGGAGACACTCCTGAAGGTCTGTCTGGGGACATGTCCAGGTCAATGGGCACATCCAGACTTTCAAAACCACATTCACTTTCCTCATACTCCTCTTCCTCCGGTTCATAATATTCCTCCAAATCATAATCTTGAACTGGTGGAACCGGCCAAACCGATTGTGCAGGTTCGGTCGGAACGAGGGAAAGCGACTGCACGATTATCACTTTGGCTATTTCTTCAGCGGTTGGAGAAGAAAGTTTTGGATCTACACCAGCTGATTTTTCCTTTGTTCTCCTAGCCAGAACAGACTCCTCAGAATCGGTTCTCCTTTTGCCCGAAGTCTTGCCCTGGTCAGAGGGCACTCCTAGTTTGGTTTGAACCGAACCGGGCTGGCCATCTGGTTCAGTGGACTTTTTGGCCTCCTTTTCCCTGAGCCTACCAACTCTCTTCTCTAGGGTAGCTGCAGGAAAATTTTTACAAATCTAGCAGTCTGCATTGAGGTGGTCAAACCCCAGACAATAAACAGGTGGTGTGGGGGTCAGCCTTAGCAAAGACTTCCCCCCCCCAACACACACTCCAGTGTTGAAATCCAGTGGGCCCGGTTTTTCTTTTGGGTTTCTCAGACACTGTGCTAGTTCTAACCGAACTTAATGGCAATCCACCAGGCAAGACCCTCTTATCAGTTCCTGACAGTGTTACGGGTCCGTGGAAAAAAAGGTAATCAAATCCATTTTTTTTTTAGAACCGATAAGAATCGGTAACCACATGCTAAAAGTACAGATAAAGGTTTAACAACTTAATCTGTTCAAACCGGACCGATGAACTGTTTACAAGTTCCACACAGAACAGAAAATATAAACATATCTAGTACTCACAAATACCACAGACGGACTGAACTGACAGGTTACGGTTTAAATTCGGTTGAAAACCGAGAAAAGCGGTACTTTAACCAACAAATTGAACCGAGCAGAGAGAAATCTCCGGAGCGACTGTTCAGTGAGGCGGAGTAAAGAATCGGACGGTTTGAGTTTAAACAGCAACAGACAATCTCAACCGAGCTCGAACTCAGCGTTCCATGCCTGGCATGGAAAGTTAACTTTCATCTCCGGGGCAGTTCGAAGGTTGGGGGGACTCTGCTATTGTCAGAAAACAGCAAGATTTCATGTTGCTTGAAGGCTGTCTTTCACGACAGGTGGGGAATATCGCACCAGTGCATCGGTTCGAATGGCTTGCCCATGAGCTTGGCCAATACCGCAGTAGATCCCACGGAGGTGGAGGTTCTCGCACCGGAGGGGAAATGTAATCGAGGCCTTTGAAAGAGCGCCCGACCACCCTTCTCCTGCGCCGACTGCTTCCCAGCCCGCACCCAGTAAGCAGAGATGGCTGCCAGGTGCACCTTTAGGGTTGTCGACCGAAGCCCTTGCTGAGAAAGGGACTACAGGTAGTCCAGGATGCTTGCAAGGAGCAGGAGGAAGGGTCCAGGCCCTTGCCCTGACACCAAATGGAAAATCTCTTCCATTTGAAGGCGTAGCATTTTCTGGTCAACTCCTTACGGGACGCCTCAATGATGTTGAGGACCTCGTCGGAAAGACCCAAGGCCTGGAACTCTAGCCGCTCAGGAACCAGGCCGGCAGGTGCAGAGATTGAAGGTCCAGATGGAATACCTTTCCCTGGTTGACAGATCAGGTCCGGGTGGGCTGGAATCTGCCATGGAAGCCTGGAGCGGAGGCTGAGGAGATCTGGATACCAGAACTGGCGGAGCCAGTCTAGGGCTACCAGAATCACCTGCGCCTTGTCCCTCCTCGCCTTGAGAAGCACCTTGTGGATCAAGGGAAATGGAGAAAAGGCGTAGAAGAGGCCTGGGGTCCACGGCCTTGCTGAGGGGGGCGGGCATGGAACAGACTCAGCTTCGCATTCTCCCTGGAGGCAAACAGGTCCACCTGAGGTATGCCCCAGTGGGAGAAGAGATCTTGTGCTACCTCCAGCAGGAGAGACCACTCGTGAGATGCAGCCCCTATCCAGCTTAGGGCATCGGCCAGGGTGTTGGAGGCTCCTGCCACGTAAATCGCTAGGAGATCCGACTCCAGGCTGCACACGAGGGACCATAAGCAGAGAGCTTCCTTGCATAACGGCATGGAGCGCGTCCCGCCCTGGCGGTTCAGATAGTACATGATCGTGGTATTGTCCTTCTGGACCTGAACCACTTGACTACTTAGAAACAGAGGGAAGGCGGTGAGAGCTAGGCGGACCGCTCAGAGCTCCAGCAGGTTGATATGGCATCGCGACTCCTGAGAGGACCAGAGGCCATACGCTCTGTGCTCCCCCAGATGGGAACCCCAACCCAGAGATGCAATGGTTGATAGACCATCAGATCGGGGCAGACAAACAGGATGCCCTCCTGCAGATATGCTGGAATGGTCCACCACTGGAGAGCGTTCCACATCTCCTGGGTCACTGTCACGGGCTGGTCCAACGAAGTGCAGCGTTGTGACCACTGGCTGGCCAGTCCCCACTGAAGGGGACGCATGTACCAACGGGCCCAACGGATCATGCTGGTGCAGACCGCAATGAGGCCCAGGAGGCGCAGGAAGTCCCGGGCAGGGCATGATTGCCCAACCAGAAATGATTCGGCAAAGGAGGAAAGAACCTCGGCCCTGTCCACCGGGAGCCAAGCTCTGCCCTGATGAAGATCATCACCTGCTTCGGCACGAGTTCCGACTTGGCCTCGTTGATGAGGAGGCCAATCTGAGAGCAAACCTGGAGGGCCAGATCTCTGGACCGCTCCGCCTCTGCTCTGGAGGGGGCTGCAATCAGTTAGTCGTCCAGGTAGGGGCACACCCAGACCCTTTGGCGCCGCAGGAATGCTATCACCACTGCCATGCATTTGGTAAACACCCTGGGAGCTAGGGAGAGGCCAAAGGGCATGGCTCGGAACTCGTAAAGGGATCCCTCCGTTCTGAAGCGGAGGAATCTCTGATGAGAGATGGATTGGGACATGAAAGAACGCATCCTGGAGGTCCAGGGAACAGAACCACACGCCTCGTTCCAAGGAAGGAATTATCTGAGCCAGAGTGACCATCCTGAAGGTCCGAGACCTTAGGAACCTGTTCAGGTCGTGCAGGTCAAGAATGGGGTGCCAACCCCCAGTCTGCTTTGGGACCAGAAGTACCTAGACACAAACCCGGGTCTGGAGGAGGATCCGCCACCTTCCTGATCACCTTCCCCGAGGAGCAGGGCAAATCGGCTGGCAGGCCGACAGCGAGGCAGGGACCTCGTGGCTCCCGAGGGGCGACTGCTCGAAGCGGGTAGAGCCTGCTTGAACTCCAGAGGCAGGCCTTTTCCTACCACCTCCAACACCCAGTGGTCCGTTGCGATAGCGGACCAGGCGGAAAGGAAGTGGCGGAGCCATCCCCCCACGGGGGGAACCGATGAGGCTGGGGGCGGAACCCGTCACTGGGCAGGCTTGGAGGAGGAATCGGCCAAGGGGGCTCCTGGGCCTTTACCTCCTTGCTTCCTGTTGGAGTAAGCTGCCGGCTTGGGTTTGGGACGTCAAGCGCAAGCCTGCTGACCCTGTTGCTGGTGCCGTTGGGCCGGTCTAGATGCAGGGACCAAAGGACGAAAGAACTTCTGCTGTAGCTGACGGCGCCCTTTGTCCCTCGGGGCGGAGGTCACCGAGTGCAGGGTGGCATTGGACTTTTCGATCCGCTGGAGGTGACCTTCCACTCCAGGGCCGAAGAGGTCAGTCCCCAAGAAGGGGACGTCTGCCAACTTGTGCTTGGTATCCGCCGTGAAGGTGGATATCCTCAGCCACGCCCTGCGGTGCATGGCCACTGCAGCCGCTACTGACTTGGCACAGGAAACACTTATGTCCAGAGCAGTCTGAAGCTGCTGCTTCGCCACCACCCTACCCTGGTCCCGCACATGGCGGACCGTGGTCTGCAGGTCGATCGGGAGATGGACAACCTCATCCAGGGAGCCCAAGAGGGCGTGGGAAAAGTGTGCCATCAGCACGGCCAAGCTGGCCTGTCTGAGGCTGAGGGAGGATGCAGCGTACACCTTGCACCCGGTAAAGTCCAGCTTTTTGGAATCTGTCGAGGGGGGGGCTTATCCACGTCCCGAGCGTTACCGGAACACGCTATCGGTGACTAACCCCTTGGCAGTGGGGTGCTCAAAGAAACTGGGCAAAGCCAGTAGGGACTGCATACTTCCAGGCCATCCTGGCTGTGGGCACAGGACAGGAAGCAGGCCGCTGCCAGAGCTCCAAGGCTGGGAAGACAATGGCCTCAGCCACCGGAAAGGCCTCCGTGGAAGAATCCGCCCAGTCCAGTATCTCCGTCAGGGGATACTGGGCCCGTCTGGACACGGGCTCGAGCTGCATCCCGGTGGACTCAGAGATGAGACGACGTAGACCCAAAAAGGACGATGGGCTATCGTCCAAAGACTGGCCCCCGGAGGACTCCAGGTCGACCTGCCTGGAGAACAGGGAGGAGTCTGATTCCAAAGAGTCTGCGAAGAGCTGCCTCGGCCCTGAGCCACCCTCTACCTGCTGAGGACGATCGGGAGTGCGGGCGACCGACAGCCTGTGGGGCAGGCCATGACCAGACCGAGAATCCTTGGTCGGTGCCCCAGACTTCGGAGGCGGAGGTTCCATCACAATCGGTGGCGCAGCAGGTTTTGGTCGAGCAACCGGCCCTGGAAAGGGCAAGTGGTTGCTTTGGTCATTCGGGCGACAGCCACTTGATGGCCGGGGTCTGGACCGGAGTCAGCTTAGACCCGGACAAAGGCAACTGCTGCCACATAAGCTCCTCATAGTGCTGACAATTTACGCCGAAGCCTCCCCTCATCTGAGGAAGAGCGGTGTCGCTGCTTCCTTCGGCATCGAGACCAAGACCGCCGATGTCGGCAGGAGCGGCTTGACAAAAATGAAATCAGAGACAGAGACCCTAGGGGGGATAGAGGGCGGGTCTGGGAAGGGTTGGGGGACACCCACTCTTCCCTCGGCTAGGGAACTAACTGAGGACTGTGGCCCCGAAGGTATAGGCACATCCTCGGTCTCCACCAGGGGAACCGGTGAAGGAGGGTTGTCTGCTTCAGTCGACAACCCGTCTGATTGAGAAAAATCTCGACTCAGTCGACAGGAGTCCCAGCAGGCTAGCCTGACAGGGACACTGTGAAGCCAGTGGCCTGAGCATAACCTCGACTATGAAGTAGACGGTCGTCTGTCCGGGGAAGTAGACCTCTCCCACTCCCACGAACGCCAACGGTGGGATTTACCCTTCGACTCCTTCTTGGGCCGAGAAGAATGTCCCTCTCCCTTCGTGGAAAGGGACCAACAAAGCTCCCTGAATGAAGCCGTGTACGAGGAACTCAGAGCGGGATAAATGCCGCGGCCGAGGAGGAGGAAGATGCGGCCTGTACCGCCTCCTCCTCGAGGTCGATCTGCTCGAGCTGCTCAGCCGAGCCAGCCGCCATGGACACTGCCCAACGAGCCTCTTTAGATGTAACTGGCGGAACACTTCTCGGGGCGCCCAAGCTTCAAACGGGCAGTGCGATCATCCAGGACATTAGCAGAGAAAGTGTGGCACAACTCGCAAGCCTGCAGGTCGTGATCTAGAACAAGGCAGTAGACGCATGTGGAGTGCGGATCCGTCCTGGACATTTTCTGCCCGCAAGGGCACCTCCGAACACCAGGAATAGATTTGTCCATCGCAGCCGCAAGGGAAGATGAAGACCGAAGTTTAGAAATCTTCAAAACCAATTTGACGAAACGAAGAGATAGGATCCAGTCTAAAATGCAGAACGCTAAGGAGGGAACCTGAGCTTGCAAGCGCTAAGGAAGATCTGGCATCATGGGGCGGAGCTGAGAGTTTTACCACCCGGGTGGGTGGGTGCGAGGAGCCACCTTGAATACCTTCTGGCAAGATTTAAAGCGGCAAGGGACCTGCCAATAAGAGTGTATTGAACATATCCATGTCCCTAGAATGTCTGTTAGTTCTTAAGTAACTGTACCATCTTAGAGTTGGAGCTCTTGCAGCAGGTTACACAGTAAAGACTGAGCACCAAGCAGCATCAAAGAAACCCAGGTCAAAAGGGTGGAGGAGCCAAACTTAATGAGCCTTCATAAAAGGAGTCCTTGAAGGACTGCACGGCTGAAGCCTGCTCTCCTATGAGAGGCAACATCCAGGCTGTAGTGCTTGATGTATGCACAGAGCTCCAAGAAGCAGCAGCACAAATGTCAGTTGAAACATTCCTGAGGGATGCAAACAAAGCAGCAACCCTACTTGTGGACTGAGCCTTAAAGCCCAGTAAGCATCTGTAGTATTTGTTGTAGCAAAATTAATGCAATTTACTAGCCACTTTGAGAGCGTCTGTTTAGCCACTGGTAAGCCTAATGACCTAGGACAAAGGAGACAAACTGTTCCTTAGACTTAAATTGTGGATCTGGTGCGATCCACATATTAGAGAATACCATGGACGTCAAGAGTATGCAGAAGGGCTCCCTCCACCCAATTCGCATACTCCAGATAATACACCAGCAAAACGAATATCCTGATTAAGGGTGAACTCTGACACCACTTTGGGAAGAAACTTAGGATTGGTTCTCAAGGACACCCAGTCCTTAAAAAAGTAGGGCCCTTTACACACAAGAGCCTACAGCTCTGAAATCCTCCAAGTGGAAGTAACAGCAACTAAAAATAATGGATAGGGTGAGCATCTGAAACAAAAATCAAAGATCCCGGGGGGCAGATAGGGTCCATAACGGGAGGGCTTAAATGCAATACACCATATAAAAACAGTAAGGGGCAGGTCCCATTGGGTACTTTGCCCTCCACAGCTGCATGACAGGCAGAGATCGCCAACAGGTGCACCTAAATGGGGCTGGCAGTATAGCCTAGAGATTAGAGGAACAAGGTGTGAACGAGTATGATACATCCAGCAGACTAGACCCAAGTTTGATTCTCAACCTCCACTTGCATACTGTGTGACTGAGCAAGTCACTTAACCGCCCAGTGCTCCCAGGTCGCCCCCTGAAAACAAGCACTTCTGCCTAGTGGGCCTTACCCAGTTACCAAAGAAAAAAAATGGAGGAACAGAGGCTGAGTGGAAAAGCAGGTACTCCAGGATAGAATCAACAGGGCAGGAGAATGGGTCCAGACCATGAGCAGAAGCCCATAGGAAGAAACGCTTTCATTTCATGGTATAAGCAGCCCTAGTGGATAGTTTGAGCCACGACCAAAACTTTCATGATCCTTGAGGAGACTGAAACAGGTCATAACTATGCCTGTAGGAACCATGCATGCAGATGTAGATTAGAGATCTGTATGGACCACAGACCCTGCTCCTCAGACAGCAAGTGGGAGGATAGGGACAGGGAGACCAGATGTTCCACCACCAGCTTTTGCAGCAGCAGGAACCAAACTGGACAAGGCCAGAGCAGGTCAATTGGAATCAAATCTGCACTCTCCACTTGGAGCTGGCATAGGACCCTTTGAGGAGGGATAGAGGGAAGTAGGAAAAAGTAGGCTGCTGGTTAATTAGGATCTGCAGCTTTCCATCAGGTAGGGAAATGGGCAGACTGGGTGGGCCAAGTGGTCCCCATCTGTCGTCATATTCTATGTTTCTATGAGGGAAGACATACAGAAATCTTCGTCCAAGAAAGGGACGACACACCTCACCAAACACACACCAGGCCCTACATCTAGCAAGCAAAAATTGGGCAGTTTGGCATTGGATGGGGATGCAAAGAGGTCCAAACTTGGACATTCCTATCTTTCCAACAGGTCTTCCACTACGGACTGTTGGAGCTCCTACTTGTGTACCTTGGACCAAGAGCAACAGTCAATCAGCCAAGGTGTTTAGGACTCTGGAGCATGGACCGCTGTGAGGGACAAACCATGTTCTATGGCCCAGAAACACTCCCATGGCCTCTGAGGACTGGAGACGGCCCCCCACCCAAAAAGAAAGATCCATTTGAAATGCCTGGAGAGTGTAGAGAACTGTCCTCATCTCCAGGACATTGAAATGAGAGCTCTGTTCAAGAGGGCACCAGGAGCCCTGTGACTGTTTTGGAGATGGGCTCTCCATCCTATACCAAACATGTCCATCAAGATTTTCTGTGGGGAACCCTTCTAAAGAGCCTTCATTTTTGAGAGACTCTGGCTGCTTCTGAGCCAACTCCATGGCTTTCTGCCACAAGGATTTTTGTTATTCCACCATATGTGCTAAACAATTTAGTGAACATATGGTGCAGGTGATAGAAGAATAAATCTTAGCTAAACTGATTCAATTTCTTGGATTCTGTGTCTAGTGGCTGTGAACTATGTGGCAGGGCAGCTTGGTACTGCAATGGGCAGCCATGAGGACCACCGAGTCCACTTCTGGATGTTCCCCGAGAAAGGGCTCATTTTTGGGGTCCTATACAGTGTCCGCCTTTTTAGGGATGGCAGAAGGGGAGGAAGGGAGTCTCCAAGCTAGCTTGGTGACATCTTGAAATAGAGCCACCAAGGGCGGGGGTTTGGCTCGCTCATGCCTAAAAAAAAAAAAAAAATGAATTGCGTACCTACCATAATTCTTGATCGTCCCTTGTATCTTCAGCATTCATTACTGCTGGGTGCAAGCTGGAGGCATGAACCTGCTTGGGAGCTTTTTGTGGGAGAGGTCTGCGCCGATGGCTCCACCCATGAGGTGGACGCATTGTGTGGCACTTGCAGGCTGGCTGTTCAGCACCACCGACTCCTCCATCCCAGTTCTGTAATTTTTTATTTTCATTAATGGTATCGGAATTACAAACCTTTGCATCAGACTTTTACAAAGGCTCCACGTCAGAGTAGTACAAAATGAATGAGATACAGCTTGGGAACACATACGGTGAGAGTCAAGGTTCCTATACAGGGTAATAGCCAAGTAGATAAAATTTACAATAGTCTTCAAGATTCCTATACAGAGTGATAATTAAGATAGTCACAGAAAGTTAACACATTTGCAATGACACTATATATGAGGCAGTAGAGAGATAATATACAGGCCATGGTAGGGAGGCAGAACCAAAAAGGGGGGCACCAAGGCAGGACAATTGGCCCTTGTCAAGGGGTAGGCAGCAGCACCAGTAGGCGCTGGACCAAGGGATCAGTAGGAGGATGGCAGTCAAGGGCAATCACAGCTCCAGGAGGTGAGCATATGCTGCCGGAGTGAGGACTTGAAAAGCCCAGATAGAAGGGGAAAAAAAAAAAAGAGCAAGAAAATTAAGACAAGCAAGCTGAGGGACAAGACAAGAAAAGGATAACCTGAAAAGGGATTAAGCCAGCCAGAGGACAGAGGGGGAGGAGGACTTCAATCTCTGGACATTAGGGCCCCAGTCCCTGGGCAGCAGCACAGAAGAGAGAGAGGGAACGGAATACGAAAGTGAGAAAGATGGGGAGGAGACAAGAGACCCCAACCCCCATCATGCTCAGCCAGGAGACTCACCCTGGTGGCATACCATCATCTCAAGACCTGGAAAGGAGTGAAGACATAGGTGCAAGCTTCCAGTCAGGCTGCAGAAACCACTGAACATTGGTCCAGGGCAGGAGAGCTTGCGATAGTCTTGGAAGACGCACCATGGTGGTGTCTGCTCCCTCCTGCCCCTAAATCTTCAGTTGGCGTGAAAGTCCCATGACAGGGCCCTCTCAAGCCTGCCACTTGAGGGCTTAGTCGGAGGGAACCCCTAATTAAGACAGAACCCCGCCTAGAAATAACCCCTTTATAGAGGAGAGAGAGAGAAGAGGGGAAGTCCACATGGGTCCTCTCATAGGGCACCCCGATAGGAGTCCTCTCCCCCTCAGTTGGCAACGGATCATACAGGTCCATACCAAGTTGCAGAAGGGACCCTACAGTGCACCTAACAGAGAACCCCAGAGAGTTCCCTCCAAGGCCAGGGAGTAGACCCTACTTGCTGCTACTCTCCAGTTGGGCCCTCTGCGACTTAAGGAAACACAGCACTAAGGTACCAGGGGGACTCTGCCCCCAGTTGGCCTTGTAGAGGGGCAGGAAGGGCAGAGTGGAGAAGACGCCCAGAGACTGAGGCCCAAGGCGGAAGGTGGGTAGGGAGCAATAATGATGAAGATAAGGGAATAAGATTTACAGTAGGTACAAAATTGTCATCTTCCTCTAGTCAGTCAGTCTTCACCATTCATTGCTGCTCAGTTAGCATGAAGTCCCCTGGAGGGAACTGGCACTGCCCCAAGTGAATAGTTTCTCAGCCTCCTGCAGTGGCAACGTAAGCCATCCTAGGCCACCCATGGTCCAAACCTGCCCAGGGTGAGGTGGTGTCTCCCAACGGGGGGGGGGGTGTTGTTGGAACAGACGCCCCAGCAAATTCCTCCTCTCCCAGCAAGAAGAGATTAGTCCCCCTGAAAGACTGAGGAAATCACCCTACGCCAGGCCACAGGTGATACTCTTGACAAGCGAAGCCTTGCCGTCCAGCTAATGCAGAGCCCTGTCCCTACTAGCCCGGAAGCCATCTCACTGGCATCATCCAATGCTCTTGCCTGGTGCATTGCAAGCTCCAGACTCTGCAGAGATGGGGCGATGGCCTGCCTAGATTCCTCTGCATCATGCAACAATACTAACACTTATGCCCACACAGATCACAAATGCCTGTTGTAGGCAGCATAGTGAGCTTGAAGTGATGCAATAAAGAGTAGCACATAAGATGGAGAATAGCCTTCTCCACCAGTCAAACTATGGGTGCTGTAGCCCGGAAGGAATGTCTTGGACAGTCAACCCCGAAGGAAGGAGAGGCAGAGAACCTAGAGACTCCTGGGGTGCACAAATACCTCCTGCAGTTTACTGGGTATGGAGGCAGTTTGTGATTGCCAGGTGCTGACTGATGCTTCCTGGAAATATGCCAGGAAGGAACCAAACTGGTTCACACTGAACTCGCTCAGGAAAGTCTCCTGCTCAATACTGCGCCCGACTACGCGGGAGATATGGAACTCCTGAACCAGCCTCTAAAGGAATCTTTTATATTCTGTGAAATCAGCATCAGCGGACAGGTGGACGGATTGTTCCTCTTCCTCAGAGGAGGAAGTAGAAGAGCTCGGAAGTTCAGAGTCCTCCTTCAGGGATGGGGACAGGCGAAAGACCTGCTCATCCATAGCCCTGACATACCTGGTGAAGGCTGCTGCAGTAGCTCTGAATGTCTCCGAGGTCAAAGGCCCCATAGGACCCACATGGCCTGGGAGAGGAGGTGGTGGCTGCAGCAGGATTGGGGAAGGGCCCTGACCAAATGTGCTCAGCCTCTGCCAGGGCTCGGAGACCTCGCAGATGATCCTCCCAAATGGGGGGGATCCGGTTGTTGGCCCAGTCCCTCTGGTGCAACCGGGACTGCATGGTTGCAGAAGGGTGGGCCCCAGCACCACCCACCAAGGGCATTTCTGAAGTCTCAGAAGAGGAGGAGCAGGGTTTGGAACTGCAGCTCCTCCCCATCCCCTGAAGGGAAGTGGAGAAGGGCCACAGTGCTTCGCCGCAACCCTTCAGACTCCAAAGCCACCCCCTCTTCCTAGTACACAGTGTCAAGGGGACCCCTAATCCTTCTAGCCCCCAGGGAGGCCACAGGAGAGGTGGCCCCCACAAGAGTAGCCAGGGCAGCACCAGAAACTGCAGCCAACCCGGCCCCTGAAGCCGGTACCATCAACGCTGTGACCGCAGAACCATTATCCACTGCCAGGCCAGACACCAGTCTGCGTAGGGCCTTCTGGAGACTAGTCTCTGGGGCCACTAAGGGATGTGCACCAGAGCACCTAGTGCCACATCCAGGGGGCTCCTCAGCAAAGGGATCAGGCTGCAAGTCCAGGTCAGTCAGTGCGTCATCCCCCTTTGAAGACGAAGAGACCATACACACCTCTCAACAGGCAAACCCTGGGAGCCCCCTGCAAACGGCACCGCGGGAAGCAGCACATACCTCGGCACCATTCCAATCACCGGCAGACGAACAGTGCTGGGATAAGAGACTGCGCCGGTGGGTGGTGCCATGGGTCCACTGGTTCCGGGCCCAACAGCCATTGGCTGCGACAGAGAAGCCTGCACCTCCAAGAAGGTGAGACTGCCGGAGTGGTGCTCACAACCTGGCTCCGGAGGGAACAGAGCCGTTCCTCCAGCACTGCGAAAGAAACCTCAATGGCAAGGCTCTAATCAGATGAGGTTTCCTCCTCACTGGGCTGTATAGACCTGGGAGGGGACCCGGAGGAAGGTTAGACAATTCTTGCCATGTAATCCTTACAACAACAATGCCCTCTGAAAGCTGGCGGGGCTCTGTCAATTTTAAACATGCAGATTTCTAACACGGCGGTTCATGGAGAAGCAAGTGTCACAGTTGTCCATGTCATGCTGGGGTCCCAAGCAGCGAAGACAGACATGTCAGAAACTGAGAAATGCCAGCCACAGGGGCACTGGGGTGCGGACCACTTTAGATTTCTTCCAACCCCCTGGACAAGGTACCGAAATTACAAAATTATAGAAACAAACCTGGCTGTCGATGTCAGAAAGAATTTAAAATAAATGGAACGGACTTGCAGGGAGTTGGAGAAAACTGTCAGGTAAGCAATCTCAGAACTGGGATGGAAGCAAGAAAACCGAATAGTGTCGAGAACCGAATGGCACCACCTGTACAACTGCATTTAGATAAAAACTAGACTGCTTACGCAACACTTCCATAAGTGAAAGCAGGTGCTTCCTCTACGGAAGGAGAAACTGAGGTGGAAGAGGAGTCAGTGGTGCCCAACTGCCAACGCTATGCAATGAGCGTCTCATGGGCAGTGTCGTCTGTGCAGATTCCTCCCACAAAAAGCTCCCGAGGAGGTGGGCACCTCTGGTTTACACCGAGCAGTAAATGAATGGGGAAGATACGAGCCAACTGCCGCACCTCCAGGTAAGAGTCCTCGGTGTCCCATTGGCTTAAGAATTGAATGGGAATCATGTCAATGAATGTAAGGTCATCTGAGGGGGACCAAGGGAAGGCACAACAGGCGTCGGACCAAGCAAATCCCTTCTCTGAGGATCCAGAGGATGGAGCGGAACTCCTGTAGGATGAGTCTAAGGAAGGGGACCAAGTGTATGACCTCTGGGGCAACAGCGGCATCTGTGTCTGGAGGAGGACTGCGATGAGTGGCGTCTGTCCGTGGTGCCTGGGAGACCCTTCATCTGAACAATCAGGAGGATGTGATGAGTTTTGGGTGAATGTGATGGTCTCCTGGGAGGTTAAGTCTGGGACCTCGGACACCTCTATGTAAAATTAGAGGGTATCTGGTATGGAGACAGAGTCAGGGGCTCCTTGGGCAGGAGATCCCTTTAATGGTGTTCCTCCATGATAACAGAGTCCCACCGTCCACTACTGAGACCAGGGAGCCCCTAGAACATCTGGTGCTGGAAGACATCTAGCACACCCGGCGTTTGTCCCGAATGTGCAGAGGGCCTGGCCATTGGAGCCTCTGGCTGCAGTCCATCAGGCAACATGGAGGGTGCCACCCGGTCGTCCATTTGATCAGGTGGTGTTAGGTTGTCGGACAACCGTTTGTAGGAGGCGGGGGCACTACTTTCGCTGGCAGCGGAACCCCAGACAGCTTAGGGGAAGCAGACAGGCTGCATGACCTGTTTTGCCCCAGGGAGGCAGAGCAAGAGGACGTTGGGGTCTGACGACAGGAGTCCATTGTCTTGGGCTTAGGGGAGTGTACTCCAGCCTGGAGTTCCTGCTCCTGGCATCTCTTCCAATCGGACCAGGAAGAATTACCCGAGGCGACAGACGCTCCAGCCAGATGGACAGGCCCTTGCCTGCCGTCCAAAATGAGCCACCTGGACCCCCGACTGATGCTAAAAATGTCCAACACTCAAGGGTGGGGCCAAAAGCCCTAGCCCTGAAGTCTGGATGAGGGCAAGAGGCTTCATCAACAGCAGCCTAGAGGGAAGAAGAGCTGCCGGAGGGGCAGAGTCTTCTCTCCGGCCGGAGTGGGAACTCTAGGAGGCCGCCTTGCAATGCAGAGACCTTCAGCAGGAGTCAGACCTGTGTCTTTCCTTGTCGTGGTGCTTCCTGCTGGCCTTTCCTGTGATAAGTAGAGGATCAGGCACAGAAGAAAAAAGCTGTGGCTGATGGAAGTCATCTGCATGGCGGCCAGTTGCTAGAAGAGATGAGTCTTGAGACTTCAGAGCACAAGTGAGTGCACTGATAAAACTACAATGGTGCGAGCAGGCCTCAGTCATGCGATGGGCCGAGACGAGTCAGGCAGGCCAAATGGCTGTCTTCTTGCTGGAATCAGTTTCCCAAAGGCACACTTAGATTTGCCACTCTGTGGAGGACTGAAGATAAGCATGGGTAAGAATTTGGAAAGAAACTCACATGAAAACTTGTGAAAAATGGCAGTCGACAGGTAGGAGGCGTCCGTGGAGCCAAATCATACAGGTAGATGGCGGGAATAGAATAGAGGTGGGGCTGGAGACCACCTCCATTATACCATTGGTTGGCAGAGGCGGTCCAACATCGGGGCAGTCCTTGCAGTAGACTGCAATCCAAGTTTTCCGTGGAGTCCTAGTGCCTGGAGGCATAGTTCTGTAGCCTGTCACAAGAGCTCAGACTAAGATTCACTGATACAGCAGTGCTATGTAGAATCAGTCTGGTCTGCAGTAGAAGATGTCTAGGCCCACCCAGTCTTCTCCGATGGTTGCTGCCTAGTCTGTCTCTGCAGACCCGCTGGTTTTTGTTGACCCTCCCACCTATGACATGGAGGCAGTACAGCGCAGTGGTTTAAGGCTCTGAGCTGCAAACCTGGAGACCTGGGTATGAATCCCACAGCCCCTACTTGCACTGTGCGACCCCGAGCAAGTCACTTAACTTCCTTGTGCTCCCAGGTTGCACCTGGAATCAAGCTTCAACTCAAGTGTGCCTCTCCTGGTTAAACAATTTCCCCCTCCCTCCCCTGCCCATTTCCACATTCCTCTGTATCTGTCCCACATGCTTCAAGCCATACTGTTCTCACCTCCACCACTTCCTCTGGCAGTCTATTCCAGGAATCCAGCACCCTGAAACAGTACTTCACATCATTCTTAACCCTCTCCAACCCCCAGTTTAGTCACATGTCCTCTGGTTCTGGTGTGCTCCCTCATTTGAAAAGGGACTCCACTCCCACACAAGGTACTATAGGTATCATGCCCCTCACTCCCTTCCAGGGAGTTCAGTACATGGAGAGCTGTCTCCTCGTAGGGCTTTTGGTGCAGCCCCTGCATCATTTTAGATGGACTTCTCTGGACTGCCTCCACTCTATCCACTGAGGCACAGCATCCAGAACTGGATGCAATACCCCCTGGTCTGAGCTCACCAGCAGCAAGCAAAGCAGCTGGAATACCTTCTTCCTGTGGTAAATACCTCTCCTTATGCATACCAGCATCTCACCGCTTTGTCACACTGACATGCCACTTTTCAGGTCAGATACAATAACCAAGGACCTTTTACTGCTTGACAGTAGTGCCTTCTCCATCCAATACTCAGTTCTTGGGTTTGTGTATCCCAAGCAAATGATTTTGCACTTTTTGGCACTGAACCCAACTGCCATGCTCATGACCACTCAGTTTAGGATCCCTATGCATTATTTCCACACAATCCACACGGACCTCCCCATTTGCAAAAGACAACTTCCCTTCCGGTTCATCTGCAATGTCACGACACTGATGAGACCAGTTCCCCAGTACTGAGCCCTGCAGCACTCCACTGGTCTTTTTCCAATCTCTCCCCCCCACCCCCATACAGTTATTTGGCACAGACGAGCCATCAGTCCTCTCACCGATCTCCAGTCCAGTCATTGCTCCTCCAGTCAGGCTGGAGGGGGATCAGCCTCTGCAGGACCAGAGAACCACAGGGGCATTTACTTGGGGTGGCAGTGCACATTTTTTTTTATTTTCCTTTTCTCCCTTTAGTCACACCCTCCACCCCAGAAGGCTGGCATAGCTAGTCAGCCTCAGCTGCAGTAGTGCACACTGGGCATGTCCCACCCCTTGAGGGAGCAAGCTCCCTGGCTCACCACAGGGAGACGCTAATGTGCCAGACCCAGTATCCCATTCCGATTGGGAGCACTCCTTAGCCTGGCCACCCGAACAATGCAGACCCAGGCTCGTTCCCGAACTGGTGTGGAAGAGTCTAGTGCTACCGCTAAGCTATTGGGCGGAACCTCATTCTCCCATCATTAATGCCGTTAACCACCCCATCACCCATCAGACAAGTACCTAACCCAATTCACTACTTTGGATCCCACCCCTTGGCCGCTCTTTTTTTTAGTCTCCTGTGCAGCAGTGTTGAAAGCTTTGCTGAAGTCCACATAAGCCGGGTCTACTGCCTTTCCCCGACCTATGTCCCTGGTCAGAAATTTTTTTCTTGCACAGTATCAGAATTTCAAACTTGAGTCACTCATTTACAAAGGCTCCACATCATGGGGAGGCAGATTACACAGATCATACAAACATGGGTATAAGATGTTACAGACACGGGTACAATTTACAAAGTAGTACGGATGGTTTAAGAAACTGTTTATAATGCACCTGATACAATTAGGCTTAAGAAATCAAGCAAAGTTACAACAGTAATGCATGTTGAGGTGCAGCTGCAAGTCAGGCAGGGTGGGTGGGTGCTAGAGGCAGGACAGGGTCCTTTGTCAGGAGGGAGTAAGGCAAATTAGTGGCAGGTGCAGACCAGAGAGTTGAGCAGAGGCTCCCAGAGGAAGCATTTCAAATTTTCAAGTTTTGGAGTAGTAGCAATATGGGTGGGGAGAGAGTGTTCAGCAAGGAGGGGGCATGATAGGAGCACTGCCTTACTGCAGTTCTGAGGAGAGAAACTTGTAAGGTGGGTTTTGTGGAGCTGCGGGTAGATATTATAATGGGGGGGGGGGAGAGAAGGGTGAAGGAGGGAGGATAGACCCTAAGGGGCAAGACCAAGAATTTTTAGTGAAGAAGCAGATCTGATACCTTGGACTTTCATCCAAGTCTAGTAATTTAGTAGAGTCAGACTGCAGGTATGAGCAAGTGTCACATTCAGTGATAAGACTACACAGTTTAGGGAAACCCTAATCCTATGCAGGGAGGCGACATCAGCAGATCTGTAGACAAATGCCATAGTCTACTAGGGACAATACAGATGAGGATACAGCCCATTTGATGGCCTAAGGGCGAGACGGTGATGACTGCAGTAGAGCTGGCCAAGTACTGCATTAATAGTAGTACCAAGTTGTTGTATGTGGGCCTGGAATGTAAGGGTAGGGTCGAGGGTGATCCCAAGGTATCTAAAGTTCTGGACTTGCTCTAGAGGTTGACAATGCTTGGTGTGTATTAGAAGGGGGGAGGGGGGGATTTGTTTTGGTAATGGGAGAGGAGCATGACTTTTTTTTTGTTTCAACTGTTCAGTACCGACCTGAGATCAGAGAACCACGTCTTAACTTTACTGAAGGAGTCCTGTAGAGCTTCCTGTAGTGAAGTTGGGATGTGCAGCATAGAGGATCATCTGGATACATAAGAATCAAGCCAGGACAGGCATTTAGGAGTGTGTTCAAAAATAGAACAAACAAGGATAGCTCTAATATTGAGCCGTGGGTACCTCGAGTGAACTGGGAGGCAGCTGGAGAGTCTCCCACTTATTTTTACATGTGTCCTGGAGGAAAGGTAGTATTTCAACCAGGCTGAGAGAATGTGGTGATTAATGTTGAAAGCTTTCGACAGGTAAATGAAAACCTCACCAGCCAGATGTCCCTTGATCAGGGCAGTGTGGATAGAGTTATTGAACTCAACTGGGCAGCTGTGGTGCTGTGTCCCTTCCTGAAACAGTGTTCAGAGAGGTAGTCAGAGAGCAGGTCTGAGGCAATTTCCAAAGCTTTAGAGAGCGGGGGAGGATAGAGATAGGTCAGTAGTCCCCAGCCGCGGTATGGTCTCCACTTTTGTTAACTGGGGTGATAGTGGCAGTCTTCTATAGCGAGGGGAACTTAAGACAGAGGGAGCTGTTTAGGATAAAGGTGAGGGGGCAATGAACCTCAACTAGAACCAGTCCCAGTATACGGAAACCTAAAGGGTCACTACTGTGACTGGTGCAACTTAGTGCTTTGAGGAGGTATGGCTTAGCTACACATGTATTCATGGCACAGAAGTAGAAAGGCAGGTGGATCAAAAATTTGGTGGGAGAACTACGCTTGTGTCAGAGGAGGAAGCATTTAGGGTATCGGTCATCTGCTGTGGATTGGTAGTTAGGGAGCCGTTGATGTTAAGATTCATCTGGCATGACCCACCATCCTCCAGTGAATCCATGCTGCTTTTGCTCTTGCAGCCCACGAGGTTCAGGATACTCTACATGAAAACTACACACTCGCCATAGTTCTTGATCTTTTAAGATATCGTCATCATTCATTAATGTCGGGTAGAAACCAGTGGCACCAGACGTCACATTAGCCTGTAGCTTTAAGCATTTTTCAGGAGGGGCAGACATCTGGGACTGCACCACCCTAGAGGCGTATGATGTGGTGCTAGTAGGTTGACCAGTAACCAACACAGGTCCCGTAACCACCTCAGTTCTGCTCGCCAGACAGGAAAATGAGAAAGGGAGGGTGAGGCAAGCGATCCCAAGGCAGAGGAAAATAAAGGATAAACTGAGCCCAAAGACAATGACCTAGAGAGCTAAAGATATTATACGGGTACAGTCACACCCCTGTAATTAGGGTTGATTAGGCACTTCAATGATAAACCCAAAGTTTTGCACTTTAACTTTGCAACTGTTCCAACGGATTTGCATGCACATTCGTATGCATAGTTGCCCAGGGTACATCTCTGGAAGCGGCAAGTTGCATTATGGTCGGATGTGCGGTTTGAGTTCCACATAGGTGAATAAAGCATTTTTTTGGCTCACTGACTTTGCTGTGATTTTTCTTTGAACTTGCTTACAGCCCAGACAAATTGGAATCTTGGTCTAAACTGTTCAGGGCAGAAAGGGACTAGCCCACAGATATGCATTTTGCTACACTGGTGAAAAAAAATACTGCATTTTTAAAATTTGAAAAGCCAGCTCTGTGGCGCTGAGCGAAGGGGTTCGCTTGGCATGCTGGTGACCCGGGTTCATGCCCCAAGCCCATTTACCAGCAGCAGAGACTAGATGGGAGGGGTTGTATCGGGGGTACCTCTTGCACCTGGTGGTGGAATGGAGACTTACTAGGGCAGTGTGCTGCCTCAACATGCTGCTGTATGTCCCCACCAAAGGGCGCCACTAGATAGATCTAATTAGGGAGAGAGGTGGGAGGGATGAGAAAACGTGAAAATGATGGCTGTCCACTGACCTGGATGGCTGCAACCCTTTCCACTGGCTCCATGAACCCTGGGTTAAGCACCGTGCTGTGCCCTAGTCGCCCCGGCAAGGATGGTTTATTGTGTGCCTCCAGCCACACAGAAATCTCTCCTCCCAGTCTTAATAGGAGGAAGGTCCCCCACAGGGCTAGGATGGGGGCAGTGCGATGAAGGACAATGGACGGAGCCTTGAGGAGCAGACAGAGTAGGGGGTTGGCTGCCAAAAGGAACGGGTGGCTGGGTTGGAGTGGTGGGGGAAAAAAATGAAAAATAATTTCAGCATGCTCAGAAGCCACTCAAAGAGCAATGTGGAATGAACAGAATTTTTCCTTAGGACATCCTTTTTGGTTGAGGAAATGCAGGTTACTCACCTGTAACAGGAGTTCTAGGAGTGGTATAGGTTATTCATCCACTGGCACGTTCCTTGCCGCTTTAAATCTTGCCGGAAGGTCTTCAAACCGGCTCCTACCACCCAGCTGGTAAAAACCTCTGCTCCGCCCCATGACGCCAGATCTAGCACGCTGGAAGCTAGGTTGCTCAACGCCGGGGAGGTCGGGTGGATGAACATACCACTCCTGGAACTCCTGTTACAGGTGAGTAAATACAGGTTACTCACCTGTAACAGGAGTTCTAGGAATGGTATATGTTGTTCATCCACACTATCTGGCAGGTCCCTTGCCGCTTTAAATCTTGCCAGAAGGTCTTCAAGCTGGCTCCTCCCATCCGGGTGGTAAAACTCTCGGCTCCGCCCCATGACGCCAGATCTGGCCCGCTGGAAGCTCAGGTTGTGCGTCGAAGCCGGGGAGGTCGGGTGGGTCGTGTGGATGAACAACATATACCATTCCTAGAACTCCTGTTACAGGTGAGTAACCTGTATTTCTAGGGACATGGATATGTTGTTCATCCACACTGTCTGGCAGACTCCTAGCAGTTCTCCGGGAGGAGGGAGGCAAGGCACACACCTCCTTAATACTTACTTGGGAAATAAGGATTGGAGAACCAAGGCCCCAAAACCAGCATCCCGGCGTGACTCAAGGTCGATGTGGTAGTGGGTAATGAAGGTGTTTGCTGACTTCCAGGTAGCAGCCCTGCAGATTTCCTGGATAGGGACATCCCTGGAAGCAGCCACCGATGCAGCAGTATGGCGGGTAGAATGAGCTCTTATCCCTCTGGGAGGCTCCATGCCCGCCAACTCATATGAGATCTATGCAGGAGGTGACCCATCTGCTTATCGTCCGCTTGGCTGCAGGTCTGCCAGGTGCAGCTTCAGCGAGGTGACAAACAGCTGGCGAACCTCTCCCAATCCCAACCGTCGCTCCTTGTAATAGGCGGCGCCTTCTAGGGTCAAAGTATGGAGCATATATTCGGCCTCCGGTGTGATTGGGGTAGAACACCAGCAGAGTCAACACCTGGTTAAGGTGAAACTCCGACACCACCTTGGAAGGAATTTCGGGTGGGGGCGAGGACAACCTTGTCCCTGTGGAAGACCAGGTAAGGAGACTCGTCAGCGCCTGGAGTTCTCCCATCCTTCTGGCTGACGTGATAGCCACCAAGAGGCGGTCTTCCACGACAGGTGGGGAGACCACACCTGTGCATTGTTCGAATAAGCTGCCCATGCTTTGCAAGCACCAGCAGTAAATCCCGGAGGTGGGGTTCCCGCACTGGAGGAAATGTGATCAAGGCCTTTGAAGCGCCGACCACCTTCTCCTCGCCACTGACTGCTCACGGCCCGCCCGGTAAGCAGAGATGGCTGCCAGGTGCACCTTTAGGGTCGTCGACCTAAGCCCTTGACTAGATAGGGACCATAGATAGTCCAAAATGCTGGCCACAGAACAAGAGGAAGGGTCCAAGCCCTTACCCCGACACCAAATGGAAAATCTCTTCCATTTGAAGGCGTAGCATATTTTCTGGTCGACTCCTTACGGGACGCCTCAACGACGTTGAGTACCTCGTCGGAAGACCCAAGGCCTGGAACTCTAGCGCCAGGAACCAGGCCATCCGTGCAGGGATTGAAGGTCCGGATGGAACACCTTCCCTGACTGACTGAAAGCAGGTCCGGGCGAGCTGGAAGCTGCCTGGGAGCCTGGAGCTGAGGCTGAGGATCTGGGTACCAGAACTGGCGGGGGCCAGTCTGGGGCTATCAGAATCACCTGCCTTGTCCCTCCTCGCTTTGAGCAGGACCCTGTGAATCAGGGAAAGGGGAAGGCGTAAAAGGCCCGGGGTCCACGGCCTCGAGAAGGCATCCTGCAGCGAACCCTGAGGAGGGGCGGGCATGAAACCTCAGCCCGCTTCTCCTGGAGGCAAACAGATCCACCAGAGGTGTGCCCCAGAGGAGAACAGATCTTGTACTACCTCCGGCGGAGAGACCACTCGTCGATGCAGCCCCTATCCGGCTCAGGGCATCGGCCAGGGTGTTGAGCTCCCTGCCACATGAATAGCTAGGAGATCCGCCTCCAGGCTGCTACAGTGACCAGATGGGAGAGCTTCCTTGCATAGAAAGCATGGAGCGCGTCCGCCCTGGCGGTTTAGGTAATACATGGTCGTGGTATTGTCCGTCTGCACTCGACCACTTGACCCCGGAGAAATGGAGCAAAAGCGGTGAGAGCTAGGCGGACCGCTCGAGCTCCAGCAGGTTGATGTGGCATCGGATTCCCGGGGACCAGAGGCCGTGCACTCGGTGTTCCCCAGATGGGCACCCAACCCATCAAGAGGCGTCGGTCAATAGAGACAGTCGGCTCGGGCGGACAAACAGGATGCCCTCCTGCAGATGAGATGGAGCGGTCCACCACTGGGAGGCGTTCCACATCTCCTGGGTCGCCATCACAAGCTGGTCCAAGGGATCGCAGCTGCCGTGACCACTGGCTGGCCAGCCCCCACTGAAGGGGCGCATGTGCCAACGTGCCCAGCGGACCACGCTGGTACAGGCCGCCATGAGACCCAGGAGGCGAGGAAGTCCGGGCAGGGCGCAGTGCCCAACCAGAAATGATTGGGCAAGGAGGTGAGAACCTCGGCCCTGTCTGCGGGAGCCGTGCTCTGGCTCGTAGAGAGTCGAGCTCTGCCCGATGAACAGTATCACCTGCTTCAGCTCGAGTTCCGATTTGGCCTCGTTGATAAGGAGGCCGACCTGAGAGCAAACCTGGAGGGCTAGATCTCTGGACCGTTCCACCTCCTGTCTGGAGGGGGCTAACAGCCAGTCGTCCAGGTAAGGGTACACCCGGACCCCTCGGCACCGCAGGAATGCTGTCACCGTTGCCATGCATTTGGTGAAGACCCTGGGAGCTAGAGAAAGGCCGAAGGGCATGGCTTGGAACTCGAATAGGGATCCCTCCGCTCGGAAGCGGAGGAACCTCCGGTGAGACGGACGGATAGGGACGTGAAAAAACGCGTCCTGAAAGTCCAGAGAGCAAAACCACACGCCGTGTTCCAGAGATGGTATTATCTGAGCCAGAGTGACCATTCTGAAGGTTCGAGACCTTAGGAACTTGTTTAGGTCGTGTAGGTAGAGAATGGGGCGCCAGCCCCCATCCGTTCGGGACCAGGAAATACGGACACAAACCCCAGTCTGAGGAGGGTCCTCCACCTCTCTTATTACCTCCTTCTGGAGGAGAGACGATGTCGGCTCGACGAGCACGCCAGTGAGGCTGGGGACTCCGGCCCCGAGGAGGCGGCTCTGTAGGGCGGTGCCTGCTCGAACTCCAGAGGCAGGCCTCTTTCCACCACCTCCAAGACCCACCTGTCCGTGGTAACAGCGGACCAGGCGGAAAGGAAGTGCCAGAGCCGTCCCCCCACCGGGAAACCAGGGGTGAGGGAGGCGGGATAGGCGAACCCCTCAGCCCGTCACTGAGCAGGCTTGGAGGAGGGACCGGCCGAGGGACCTCCTGGGCCTCCGCCTTGCTTTCTATTGGAGGAAGCGGCAGCTTGGGTTTGGGGTACCAAGGTCGAGCCTGCTGGCCCCTGGCGTTGCTGGGCAGGCGCGCGCCCAGGCACAGAAGAGCGAAATGGCTTAGGCTGAGGCTTACGGCCTTTGTCCTTCTTGCGGAAGAAACAGAGTCCAAGGTGGCATTGGACTTTCAATCCTCTGAGGTGACCTTCCACCCAGGGCCGAAGAGGTCAGTCCCCAAAGGAACATCCGCCAACTTGTGCTGGGTATCCGAGGTAAGGTGGATATCCTCAGCCAAACCCGCGGCGCTTGCTAGCCACTGCAGTCGCCACTGATCTAGCACAAGAGTCTCCGATGTAGAAAGCAGTCAGGAGCTGCTGCTTTGCCACTGCCCTGATCCGCACCTGCTTGACCGTGGTCTGCAGGTCACGCGGAAGATGAAACGACCTCATCCAGGGAGCCCAACAGGGCATGGGAGAAGTGTGCCATCAGGACGGCTGAACTGGCCTACCGAGAGGAGATGATGCAGCATAGACTTTCGCCCGGCATAATCCAATTTCTTGGACTCCTTGTCGGGTGGGTTTGTCCACGATCCTGGCGTTCCCGGCACGGGAAAGCTGTCGGTAACCAACCCCGGCAGAGGGTGTTCAGAAACGGACAGGGAACCGGTAGGGACCGCGTGCTTTCTAGCCATTCTGGCCGAAGGCGCAGGGCAGGAGGCAGTATGCTGCCATAGTTCCAAGGCCGGACCAACAATGGCTTCGGCCACCGGAAAGGCCTCCGTCAGAGAATCCCCTCGGTCCAGAATCTCCGTGAGGGGATATCTGGCCTGTTTGGAAACGGGTTCGAGCTTCATTCCGGTGGACTCCAAGATGAGCCGAAGTAGGCCAAGGAAGGACGAAGGGCTATCGTCCACTGACTGCCCCCCTGAGGACTCCAAGTCCATCCGCCTGGAGAACAAGGAGGAGTCATCTTCAGACTCAGACGAGTCTAAGAGCTGCCTCGAGCCTCAGACACCCTTCACCTGCCGAGGTTTATCGGGAGTGAGAGTGACCGACAGCCTATGGGGCAGCCCCTGAGCCGACCGAGAACTCTTGGTCGGAGCCCCAACTGACGGCTGAGGAGGCGGCGGTTCCACCAATATCGGTGGGGAAGCAGTAATAGGCCGAACCGGCCTGGGAACAAGCTCCTTGACCACCGCGAGGGGTTGTTTCGGCTGCTCCGGTGACAGCCACTTAATGGCCGGTGAAGACGACTGGGTCAGCTTATTCCCGGCCAGCAGAAGCTGTTGCCACATAAGCTCTTCATATTTCCGACGCAACTTGCGTCGAAGCCTCCCCTCGTCCGAGGAGGAGAAAGAAGAGGAAGAGCGGCGGCGCCGCTTACCGCGGTGCCGAGAGACAGCCTATGACGGCAGGATCGGCTGGACCGCGAGGAGGTCCGAGACAGAGACCGAGAATCTCGGCTAGGCCGAGGTCGGCGCGGCGGGGTACCGAGGATCGATACTCCCTTCGGCTCGGAAGATTGCACCGACGGCTCCGGAACCGGAGGCACAGTCGAGCCGACGGGATCCTCAACTCTCACCGGGGAACCGGGAGAGGGAATATCAGCTTCACCAGCCGACAACCCGCTCTAGCGGTGAGAAAAATCTCGACGGCGTCGTGGGGTGTCTCTGTCAACTGGCCTGCGGGGACACCGTGAAGCCAGTGGCAGCTGAAGGTCAACGAGAGACTATCGACTAGGAGGAGATCTTCGCTCCCAAGAGCGTGAGGCGATGGGACTTACCCTTACTCTTTTCTGACAGAGAAAGCGGTCCAGAAGAGGTTGGACCCTCGCCTTTAGTCGAGAGGGTCAAGCAAGCTCCTTAAAAAGCCGAATATGAGGCGCCCGAGAGAGTGGGACGAAATCCGTGTGGCGAAGATGAAGGCGGCCTCGCGCCCCTCCTCTTGAGGCGATATCTTTCGAGCTGTTCCGCAGAGTTCAGCGGCCATGACACACGCAATCGGGCCTCCTTCAACTTGACTGAGGAAATCTCTCAGGACGCTTCCAACTGCAAACGACATGCGATCTTCGAGGACATGGGCCGAAAGGAAGGCACAGGTGCAAGCCTGCGGTTCGTGCTCAAGGCCTAGGCAGTAGGCCTTGCGTGGGTAGTGCAGGTCTGTCCGAGACATTTCTGCCCGCAGGGGCATCTCCGAAATCCGGGAGTCGATTTATCCATCGCAGCTGCGAGGAGAAGACCACCAAAATGTTTTGGTAAAATTGAAACGAGTTTCAAAGTTTGAAGAGTTAGGCACCAAATCTTAATCGCAGAGAGTTAAGGAGGGAACCTGAGCTTCCAAGCGGTAAGGAAGATCTGGCATCATGGGGCGGAGCCGAGAGTTTTACCACCCGGGTGGGTGGGAGGAGCCAGCTTGAAGACCTTCCGGCAAGATTTAAAGTGGCAAGGAACCTGCCAGATAGTGTGGATGAACAACATATCCATGTCCTAGAACCTGTATTTCTAGAGGCGTGGATATGTTGATGATCCATAGTACTCACAATAGTATTTCTCCGGAGGAGGGAGGCAGAATGCACCCCTACTTAGGAAATAAGTACTGGAGAACCAAGGTCCCAAAACCAGCAACCCGGCGCGACTCAAGGTTGATATGGTAGTAGATAATGAAGCTGTGTGCAGACTTCCAGGTAGCAGCCCTGCAGACTTCCTGGATAGGGACGACCCTGGAAGCAGTCACCAAAGCAGTGGTATGGCAGGTAGAATAAGCTCTTATCCCTTTGCGAGGCTCCATGCCCGCCAACCTATAGCAGAAATCAATGCAGGAGGTGACCCACCTGCCTATCGTCTGCTCGGCTGCAGGTCTGCCAGGTGTGGCTTCAGCATACGTGATAAACAGCTGGCGAACGTCTCCCTGAACTTCATCCGTCCGCACCTTATGAGCGCGCTCTTCTACGGTCCAGAGTATGGAGCCTATATTAGGCCTCCAAGGTGTGACTGGGGTAGAACACCGGCAGAATCAACACCTGGTTAAAGTGAAACTCCGACACCACCTTCGGAAGAATTTCCGGGTGAGCGCAGGACAAACTTGTCCCTATGGAAGACCAGATAAGGAGACTGAAACCGCCTTGAGTTCTCCCATCCTTCTGGCTAACATAATAGCCATCAAGAAGGTGGTCTTCCATGACAGGCGAGATGTCACCTGTGCATTGGTTCGAATGGCTTGCCCATCAGCTTAGCCAATACCAGCAGTAGATTCCCATAGAGGTGGAGGTTCTCGCACTGGAGAGGATATGTGATAAAGACCCTGGAAAAAGCGCCCCCCACCTTCTCCTGCGCCACCAACTGCTAGCCAGCCCGTGCCCGGTAAGTAGAGATGGCTGCCAGGTGCATCTTAAGGGTCGTTGACCAAAGCCCTTGCTGGGAAAGGGACCACAGGTAGTCCAGAATGCCAGCCAGTGAACAGCAGGAAGGGTCCAACCCCTTGCCCTCACACAAATGGAGAATCTCTTACACTTGAAAGCATAGCATTTTCTGGTTGCTGCTTATGGGAAGCTTCAACCACATTGAGGACCTAGTCGGAAACACCCAGGGCCTGGAACTCTAGTCGCTCAGGAACCAGGCCGTCAGGTGCAGGAACTGAAGGTCCGGATGGAGTACCTTCCCCTTGTTAACCGAGATCAGGTCCGGGAGGGCTGAAAGCTGCCTCGTGAGCCTGGAGCGTAGGCTGAGAAGAAGATCGGGATACCAGAACTGGCAGGGCCAGTCTGGGCCTACTAGAATCACTTGTGCCTGGTCCCTCTTCACCTTGAGAAGCACCTTGTGGATCAAGGGGAATGGAGGGAAGACGTAGAAGAGGCTCGGGGTCCACGGCCACAAGAAGGCATCCACCTGCAGCGAGCCCTGCTGAAAGGGGCAGGAGTGAAACAGCCTCAGCTTTGCATTCTCCCTGGACGCGAACAGGTCCACCTGAGGGGTGCATCAGTGGGAGAACAGATCTTGTACTACCTCTGGCAGGAAAGACCACTCGTGGGACGCAGCTCCTATCTGGCTTAGGGCATCTGCCAGACTGTTGGAGGCTCCTGCCAAATGGATGGCAAGGAGATCCACCTCGGGGCTGATCACGAGAGACCAAGTGCGGAGAGCCTCCTTGCACAAGGGCAAGGAGTGCGTCCCCACCCTGCCAGTTGAGGTACTATATGATCATGGTGTTTGTCTGTACCTGGACCACTTGACCCCGGACAAACGGAGCGAAGGCGGTGGGGGCTATTCGGACTGCTCAAAGCTCCAGCAGGCTGATGTGGCAGAGACTCCAGAGAGGACCAGAAGCAGTGGGCTCTGAGCTCCCCCAAATGGGCACCACAACCCAGAGAGAGATGGTAGTCTGTGACTGTGCTAGGGGCAGACAAACTGGATACCCTCCTGCAGATCAGCTGGAACGAGACCACTGGAGACCATTCCACATCTCCTGGGTCACTGTCACTGGCTGGTCCAGAGGACCGGAGTGCTGTGACCACTGGTGGGCCAGACCTCAATGCAGGGGACGCATATGCCAGCAGGCCCAACGAACCACACTGGTGCAGGCCGCCATCACGCCCAGGAGGTGCAGGAAGTCCCGGGCAGGGCACAACTGCTCAACCAGAAATGATTGGGCAAAGGAGGAAAGGACCTTGGCACTATCCACCAGGAGCCGTGCTCTGGCTCCAAGAGAGTCAACCTCTGCCCCGACGAACTGAATCACCTACAATGGCATGAGTTCCGATTTGGCCTTGTTGATCAGGAGGCCAATCTGATAGATCTGGAGGGCCAGATCTCTGGACCACTCCACCTCCAACCTGGAGGGGGCTATCAGCCAGTCGTACAAGTGAGTGTACACCTGGACCCCTCTGCGCTGCCAGAATGCTGTCACCACTGCCATGCATTTGGAGAAGACCCTGGGAGCTGGAGAGAGCCTGAAGGGCATGGCCGGATACTCGTAAAGGGATCCCTCGGCCATGAAACGGAGGAATCGCTGGCGAGACTGACAGATTGGGATGTGAAAAAAGTGTCCTGACGGTCCAGAGAACAGAACCACACGCCTCGTTCCAAGGATGGAATGATTTGAGCCAGAGTGACCATCCTGAAGGTGCGAAACCTTAGGAACTTGTTCAGGTCATGTAGGTAGAGAATGGGACACCATCCCCCTGTCTGTTTTGGGACCAAGAAGCATCTGGACACAAACCCTGGGTCTAGAGAAGGGTCCACCAAGTCTCTGATCAAGTCTGTTAAACGAGCCGACAGAGGCTGCGGAACCCGTAGCACCCAATGGGGCAACTGCTTGATAGGGTGGGGACTGCTCGAATTCCAGAGGCAGACCCCTGCCTACCACCTCCAACACCCAGAGGTCCGTGGTTACATCGGACCAGGCAGAAAGGAAGTGGCGGAGACATCCCCGCAAGGGGGGGGGGGGAGACCCGGGGAGGAGTGACAAGGTTGGGGGCAACACCCCTCAACCAGTCACTGGGCATGCTTGGAGGAAGAGACTGCTGACAGACCACATGGACCCTTGCCTCCAGGCTTCCTACTAGAGGAAGCGGCAGACTTGGCCTTAGAGTGTTAAATGTGAGCCTGCGAGCCCTGATGCTGGTGTTGCTGGGCCGAACGTGCTGCAGGAGTGGAAGGGCGAAAGGGCTTGCGCTGCTGTGGGCGGCCTTTGTCCTTCTGGACAGACGTGACAGAGTCCGAGGAAGTATCGGACTTCTCGATCCTGTGAAGATGGCCTTCCACTACGCGCCTGAACAAGTCAGTGCCCAGGAAGGGAACGTCTGTCAGATTGTGCTGGGTGTCCGCCGTGAAGGTGGAGATCTGCAGTCAAGCTCTGTGGTACATAGCCACTGCGGCCGCTACTGACCGGGCACAAGAGTCACCAATGTCCAATGAAGTTTGGAGCCGTTCAGCCACCGCCCTTCCCTGATCCTGTACCTGCTTGACTGAGTCAGCCGGGAGATGAGGAATCATCTCATCCAGGGAGCCCATAAGGGCGTGTGGGAAATGTGTAATAAGTATGGCCAAGCAAGCCTGACGAAGGCCTAGCAAGGAAGCAGCGCAAACCTTCCACCCTGAGT
Organism: Neoceratodus forsteri; assembly: GCA_016271365.2. Taxonomy (NCBI): domain Eukaryota; kingdom Metazoa; phylum Chordata; order Ceratodontiformes; family Ceratodontidae; genus Neoceratodus; species Neoceratodus forsteri. Next base: position 89,171,089 of record JADMNL010000028.1, read on the forward strand.
AATCCAACTTTTTGGATTCCTTATTGGGCGTAATGTCCACGTTCCGAATGTTCCTGGAATGCCAGGAAACACTATCTGTCACTAACCCCCCGGCAGAGAGGTGCTCCGAGAAACCGGAGAGTGGACTGGTGGGGACTGGGTCCTTTCGAGCCATCCTGGCTGAAGGCACAGGACAAGATTCTGGCCGCTGCCACAACCCTAGGGATGGGCCAACAATGGCTTTGGCCACTGGAAAGGCCTCCATAGAGGAATACCCTCGGTCCAGTATCTCTGTAGGGGGATACTTGGCCCGTTTTTTTTTGGACGTGTTCGAGCTGCATCCCAGTAGACAGTCGACGAAGCATACCCAGCAATGAGTATAGGCTCTCGTCCACAGACTGGCCTCCTGTAGACTCCAGGTCAGCCGGCCTGGAGAACAGGGAGGAGTCAGACTCAGGAGTCTGCAAACAGCTGCCAAGCGCCAGAGCCAACCTCCCCCTGCCGAGGTCGATCGGAAGAGAGGGTGACAACCGATGGGCAAGCCCTGAACCAACCGAGAATCCTTGGTCGGGGCACCAGTCTTCAGTTGTGCAGGCGGAGGTTCCACCACAATGGGTGGAGCAGCTGGTTTCGGCCAAACTGGTGCCAGGGGACGAGTCCTCAACTACCACGAGGGGTTGTTTTGGCTGCTTCGGTGACAGCCACCTAATGGCTGGAGAAGGCGACAGAGTTTGCTTGTTACTGGTCAGTAAAAGTTGCTGCCACATAGAGTCCTCACAGTGCCGACGCCACTTGCGCCGGAGCCTATCCTCCGAAGTGAACTAAGGACGACCGGCGACGTCGCTTTCCATGGTGCAGAGACCAAAGATGTCGGCAGGACCGGCTGAACGTGGAAGAAGACAGACCTTCGGGGATTCAGAGGGTGAGTCAAAGAGGGAATGGGGGAAAATCTGCCCCTCCTTCGGTGCAGGGACTTTACTGGGGACTTTGGCAAAGGAAAGTCCTCGGTAACCACTGGGGGAACTGGTGAAGGGTTGTAGGCATCTCCATGCGACAAACCGTCTGACGGGCCAAGAAAAACCTCAACCACATCGACTGACGTCTCGGCCGGCTGACCCGACGAGGACACCGTGAAGCCAGTGGCCGCAACCTCGACCGCATTAGAGAGTAGACGGTCCAGTTAAGGGGATCTCCCGCTCCCACAAACGTCGATGGAGTGACTTGCCTTCAGAGTCCTTTCTGGACAGATTGGAATGTCCCGATGGCCCTTCTCCCTTCGTGGAGAGGAACTGACAAAGCTCCCTAAAAGGAGTAGTGTAGGAGGAGCTCAATGACAGCGGGATAAATGCCGTGCCCGAGGACGAAGAAGCGGCCTGGGGCGCCTCCTCCGAGAGTGATCAACTGCTCCGGAGCCTTCCGCCGGACACCGCCCAATAGGCCTCCTTAGACTAGACTGGCAGGTACAGTTTCTCGGGGTACCAAAGAAAAAGTCTGGCAGTGCGGTCCTCCAAGACCGCAGCAGAGAAAGAACTGCACAATTCACAGGCGTGTGAATAGTGTCCAAGCCCAAGGCAGTAGATGCACGTGGAGTACGGATCGGTCCGGGACTTCTTCGGCCCACGGGGCACAGAAGGAAGCCGGGAATCGATTTGTCCATTGCAGCCGCGAGGGAATTTTAAAATTAGTTTTGGAAATTCCAAAGAGTGTGGATACAGGCCTAAAAAAATGCAGAGCGGAAAGGAGGGAACCCGAGCTTCCAAGCGGTAAGGAAGACCTGGCGCCATGGGGGGTGAGGTTTTACCACCCGTGTGGGTGGGAGAAGCCAGCTTGAAGACCTTCTGGCAACATTTAAAGCAGCAAGGAACCTGCCAGACAGTGTGGATTGATCATATCCACGTCCCAAGAATTGAGGATTCTGAAGAAAAAGTTACTCACCTTAGTAATGTTTCTTCTAATGGAGTCTTGCTATATTATGACATCTGCAGTGAGTCCCAACCTTCGAACTGCTCCAGAGGTGAAAGTTAACTTTCCATGTCAGGCATGGAACTTAGAGCTCGAGCTCTGTGAAAACTCTGTTCTTCAAATTCAAACTGTTACATGTGTACGAGCAAAACTCACTAAGACTGTGTGGAAGCTGTAAACCTACACTAGCCAACTGGCTACTAATTATACAAACATTTTTTGGTGCCACAACAAAGACTCAAGCCAGGAGACCCAAAAAATGACAAACACAGATCACCCGGAAAAGGAGGGGTGAAAACAAGGTGGGCATCTAAAAAGTGCCAACACTGCCCTGCCCAACCACATCCCCAAAAGTAAGGTTCTGAGAGGGACAGGCAGGGGGGTATCATAATATAGCAAGACTCCATTAGAAGAAACATTACTAAGCTAATTCTTTCTTCAAACATGAAGTCTTGCTATATTATGACATATGCAGACTATACAGCAGTACCTCCATGGAGGAGGGACAGAACCTACTTAGGAAATAGGCTCTGAAGCACATCTGTGCCAAAATAGAGTATCACTCCTAGCCTGGATGTCCAGGGATTAATGCTTGGTAACAGTGTGAACTGTTTTCCAGGTAGCTGCTTGACATATCTCTAGGATAGGGATGTCCCTGGCAGCAGCCAGAGACGCAGCTCTACCTCTGGTAGAGTAAGCCCTCAGGCCCGAGGGAGGAACTTTACCCAGTTTTTCATAGCAGAAATGGATACAAGAGACTATCCACCTGGCACTGGATCTTTTAGTGGCAGGTTTCCCTTTGCCGACCTCAACATAAGTGAGAAACAGTTGGAGGGAGTCAAACCTGTGACCCTTGGTACGATCTATATAGTAGCTAAAGGATCTTTTGACATCCAAACTGTGCAACCTCCTCTCACCAGAGAAAGAATGGTCAGTGAAGTACACAGGGAGAGACAGATTGATTAAGGTGGAAATCTGAGACCGCCTTAGGCAAGAACTTTGTTAGTCTTGAGGACTACCTCATCTCTGAAGAGAGATAAAAATCAGGCTCCACTGACAATGCTTGTAACTCATTTATGCGCCTGGCAGAAGTGATGGCTACCTAAAACAGTTTTCCAAGTCAAGTACTTAAGCTCTGCTGAAGACAAGGGCTCAAAAGGGGGTTGCATAAGCTGGGCAATGCAAATATTAAGATCCCAAGCAGGGGCAGGACCCCTGAATGGGGGGTTGGTGTGAAGCAACCCTTTGAAAAAATTGGAGAATACAGGATGAGCTGAAAGAGAAGAGGGTTTACCTGCTGAAATAAAAGCCGACAGCTGCCAAATGTACTTTTAGGGTAGCTGGTCTCAGCCCCAAGGTATTTAAATGGACCATATAATCCAGGACTGTGGGTAAATCAGCAGATTCTGGGGAAATATGCTTCCCAGAGCACCATATGGAAAACCTCTTCCATTTGGAATTACAGGTAGCCCTGGTTGAACGTTTCTTAAAAGCCTTCAGTATATCCATTACACCTTGGGAGAGGTGCATGTCAGCAAACTAACTCTTCAAGAGCCAGGCCTTGAGATTGAGAGATGAGGTTCGGGTACAAACCCTCCCCTGAGCACAGGTTAACAGGTTGCGATTCCTGGGAAGACACAGGGGAAGATGGACTGCTAAGGACAGTAGAAGTGGATACCAGGGTTGCCTGGCCCAATCTGGAGCAATCAGGATCATCTCCAGGGTTGAGATCTGATTTTGACTAGCACTTTGAACAGAAGAGGGAAGGGGGGAAGCACAGAGAAACCTCCCTTCCCAATTGAGAACTAACGCATCCAGAGGGACTGAGCCCAAGACTGGGGGCCTGCAGCGAAAAAGGAGAAGTTGGTGATTGGGGCTGCAAAAAGATCCATCTGCGGGGTGCCTCATCTGGAGAATACCACCTCCAAGACCAGGGGGTCCAGTGACCATTCGTGATGGCCCTGGGAAATCCTGCTGAGAGCATCTGCCAGGACATTGTCCTTGCCTGGGACGTGAACTGCTACAAGGGAGGTGTTCAGGGAGTAAGCCAGAGACCACAATTTCATTGCTTCTGTGCACAAGGCCATAAACAGAGTGCCCCCTTGCTTGTTGATGTACCACACTGTGGTGGTGTTCTGTTCTGACCTGTACAGCTTTGTTCTGCACAGATTTGGAAAAAACTTGAAGTGCTAGAAAAACTGCTCCGAGTTCCAACAAACTGATGTGGAGCAAAGATTCCCGAGGAGACCACAATCCCTGGGTATTGAGGTCACTCATGTGAGCTCCCCACCCTAAGAGGGATGCATCTGTAGTAAGGATTAAGGAGTGAGACAGTGACAAAGGGAACCCCTTGTTTCAGATTGCTCTGATCCTGCCACCACAGTAAGGGCCTGGATTAGGGTTCAAGTTACTGGGATCAATTTGGTTAGAGGGTCTTTCCTTTGAGACCAAAAGGCTCTTAAATGGAACTGTATGTCCCTCATCTCAAACCTTGCCCCCTGCACTACTGCTGTAGAAAATGCCTTGCTGGTCGAGAGACCTGCAGGGTGAATAAGGAGGCCAGAGAGACCAGGGTCCTTGCCCTGTCCAAGGGAAGGAAGGCTCTGGCTTTCTATGTTCAGCTCTGCGCCTATGAAGGTGAGGAGCTGGACAGGCTCTGAACTGACTTTGAAAGATTCAGAAGCAAACTTCGAGAGGTGAGCAGTTGCCGAGTTATCTGTAGATGTAACCTGACTTGGTCTGGAGACTGGCCTACTATGAGCCAGTCGTCCAGGTAAGGGAAGATGGCAATTTTTTGCCTTCTTAGGGAAGGAACTGATACTGCCAGGCATTTTGTGAATACCCATGGAGCAGAGGCGAGGCCAAAGGGCATTGCTATGAACTGGTAATGGCCTGAGGGCAGCTCGACCCTGAGGTACTTTCGATGGGAGCATCTGATGAGAATATGGAAGTAGGCATCCTTGAGGTCCAGGGACGCTAACCAGTCCCCTGGCCTTAGAGAGGGTAGAATAATTCCCAGAGTCACCATTATGAATTTTGGTTTTAAAAGGTGCTTGTTTAGATACCCGAGATCCAGGATGGGCCACCATTCTCCTGTCTTTTTTGGGGTAAGGAAGTACCTGGAGTACAACCCTTTGTCCTGGTGTAGGGGTGGAACCCTTTCCACAGTTTTGAGAGCCAGGAGGGAAGAGACCTCTGCCTCTAGGGCAAGTGCCTCTGGTGGATTTGCAGGTGGAAAGGATCTGGATCTCATCTTTGGAAATTTTTTGAAGCCGAGAACCAGTCCCTGGCTTATTACTTCCAGGACCCACTTGTCTGATGTCAGAGACTTCCAGTCCTGGACAAAGTAAGCCAGCCTGCCCCCTATAGGTAGCTGATAATCGGCCCCTGGCAACCTCCATCAGGGTGCCTGCTTGGCTGGGGCTTTGGGCCGAGGGGTGGAAGCAGGCCTGTTTGTACCCCGTCTGCCTCTCCTCTAAAGAACCTCCTCTGGGCATAAGCTGAAGAGGAGGCCTGGGCTTGGTAAAAAGGCCTATGAAAAGGCCTGCCCCTGCCCCTGGGAGGCTGCCTTTGAGTAACTTGCCTTTCCTTGGCCTGTGCACTCCTATAGGTGGTCCTATACTCATCCATTTTCTTCATGTAATTCTCTGTCTGCTCCCCGAACAGAGAATTACCCACAACAGGAAAATCCATGGACTTAGTCTGGGTATCCTGTGACAGGCTAGTACATCTGAGCCAAGCCATTCTGCGAAGTACCACAGATGTAGCCATGACTCTTGATGACATCATTAGAGTCCACTGCAGCATGGAATTGCACCTTGGATGCCTCAATACCATCAGTAGCCACCTGCTCCAGCTCCTTGGCAAGCTGGCCAGGACTTGTTTTGCTAGAGCCATAACAGCATCCCATCCGGATTTCTGATATCTAGCAACATAAGCCATATAATTTGCCTGTCTGAGTCCCAAGGATGCTGCCATGTACTGTTTCTTTGCCATGGCATCAATCCTCCTAGAGTCCTTGTCAGGGGGGTGTGAAGTCAAGGGAATATTTGCCTTGTCACAGGCTGCAGCCTGCACTATCCCAACATGGCTGCATTGCTGTGTAAGGAACTCCATATCAAAGCCTGACAATGTGTACCTCTTGTCCATTCTTTTATCCACAGGAGGTATAGTGTCAGGAGTTTACAATTTTAACTATTTCCCAAAAGATTTATGCAAAGGAATAGACAGTCTCCTAGACTCTGGGATATCCATCATTTCAACACAGTCAGGCTCCTCTTGATCATCCACAGCTTCCTCCATAGGGAGCTGGAGGGTTTCAGCCACTTTCTTATAAAACATAAAATGAGAAGGGGACTCAAAGCCTAGGAGGAGACACTCCTAAAGGTCTATCTGGGGAGATAACCGGGTCAATGGGCACATCCAGACTTTCAAAAACCACATTCACTTTCCTTATACTCCTCTTCCAGTTCATAATATTCCTCTAAATCGTAATCTTGAACTGCTGGAACCGGCCGAACGGAGCACCTCCCTGATGGTGCCGGTTCGGTCGGAACCAGGGAAAGCGACTGTACAATTTTGATCACTTTGGCTATCTCTTCAGTGGTTGGAGAGGAAAGTGTTTGCTCCACACCAGCTGATTTTTCTTTTCTAGTTCTTTTAGCCGGAACAGACTCAGAATCGGCTCTCCTTTTGCCTGAAGAAATTTCGCCCTGGTCAGAGGGCACTCCTGGTTCGGTTTGAACTGAACTGGGCTGGCCATCCGGTTCAGTGGATTTTTTGGCCTCTCTTTCCCTGAGCCTACCAACTCTTTTCTAGGGTAGCTGCAGGGAAATTTACACAAATCTGGCAGTCTGCATTGAGGTGGTCAAAACCCAGACAATAAACAGGTGGTGAAGGGGTCAGCCTTATCAAAGACTTCCCCACACACTGCAGTGTTGAACCCCAGTGGGCCCAGGTTCTCTTTTGGGTTTCTCAGACATTGTGCCAGTCCTAACCAGACTTACCCTTTTAATGGCAATCCGCCAGGCAAAACCCTCTTATCAGTTCCTGACTGTCACGGGTTGTGGGAAAAAAGTAAAATCAGTTTTTTTTTGTTTTTTTTTTTTAGAACCGATAACCACACTCAAAGTACAAATTAAGAATTTCTAACAACTTGATTGGTTCAAACTGAACCGATGAACCGTTTACAAGTTCCACACAGAATAGAAATAAAATATAACCTATCTAGTACTCACAAATACCACAGACAGAGACTGAACCGACAGGTTACGGTTTAAGTTAGGCCGAAAACCGAGAAAAGTGGTACTTTAAATCGACAAATTGAACCGAGCAGAAGGAGAAATCTCCGGAGCGACTGTTCAGTGAGGCAGAGTAAAGAATCTGATGGTTTGAGTTTAAACCGCAACAGACAGTCTCAACCGAGCTCGAGCTCCGCGTTCCATGCCTTGCATGGAAAGTTAACTCTCATCTCCGGGGCAGTTCGAAGGTTGGGACTCACTGCTACTGTCAGAATACACCAAGACTTCATGTTTGAAGCATGCAGACAAAAGGATTTCACATCCTGCATATGCGCAGGCACAGTTCATCACCTTCAGGAATTCTAACATTCTGTGACTCTGGACCTCAGCTGTTGATAATTTCTTTTGGCTTATGACTTAACCACCTGGTATCTACAAGATGCTGAAATTCTCTCTCCTACAAATTCTCCTTATGTTGTTCCTGCTCAGGAAATGTTCACACCAACACAGGACCACCTGGGCAGCCAGCAGTAGCACCAAGCAGAAGCACAGGGACACACCATGGCATCCATCAACACCTGCAGCATCCTCAGCAAACTTGATTCCCTCTGAACATGGATCCTACAGCACAAACCTGACGTCCTCAGTTGTGGAAACATGGCTAAACCCTAAAATCCCCGATACCTCAGTCTCTATCCCTGGCTACTGCATTTGCAGGCAAGACAGGATTGCTAAACGGGGCGGGGGCTGCGCCATCTATCTTAAGGATACCCTTATGGGTCACATCATCCCCTCCCCTAGACTGAGCAATTCCTTTCAGGTCCTCACAATCAAAATCCTCCTTGGTGCACATAAGCAACTCACTGTCATCTCAGTTTACCTACCCCCAAAAGACCAGGCTGCTGGCTTCCATAGCATCATGGAATATCTAAGGGTCCAGCAACATAATTCTGAAACCATAATCATGGGTGATTTTAACACTAACTGGCTCTCTGCTGAGGCCGCTACCTATAAGGATGCAGCAGCGGCGCATCACCTCACTCAACTGGTCAATGCCCCCACTAGGTGTAACTATAGGACAGGCTCCCTTATGCTTCTAGACTGGATTCTATCCATCTAACCACCCTGAACGCATCTCCAATGTTTCTGTACTCCCAGATGCAATAAGTGACCACTTGCCTGTCATGTGCTCCTGGTCAAACAAATTCCACAAGCCCCCTCCCAAGCTTATCTATGCCAGGGTTATCAAACAAGGGCACCTCCAGCTGTTAAAATCCCATCTAACCAGGCTGAACTGGGCACTGCTCAACTCCCTCAATGAAACAAAGCTCTAGACCCATTTATCAAATGTTTTAACGAAGCCTGTGACATCTATGCACCAGTGAAAAAGATGAAGATCAAAGGACAGACCAACCCCTGGGTTACTACTGACCTTTTAACTCTGCTCAAGCACAGAGACCACCTCTGGCATTGTGTTCGTGCAACTCCAACGCAAGTAAACATACAATTATACGAAGCAGCCAGAAATGACTACACTCTGAAAATAAGGAATGCTAAATGCAGCTATTACAAAGGGGCTCTGACCGACTCTTGGAGCCAGGGAAACAAATTCTGGAACATGAAAGAACTCACAGGCAAGGATCCCAAAGCACCACCCACTATGCTCAACCTTCATGGCACTCCTACACTCGACCTAGGTACCATCACCATCACTTCTAATAATGCATTTACAAACCTGGACAGTGTCCTTCCACCAATTTTAACGACCTCTCCTCCAGCTCCTCCCAAGTTACACTCCAACTAGAACGTACAACCCCAAAGTGTTTAAGGAGGTCCCACCACAAGTAGCTAGAAAATACATTCAAAAGGCCATCGGCAAACAAGGGTACAGTGGTGACTCCCTTGACCTGAAATTGCTGGCACAAGTCCTCGATGAAATCTTAGAACCACTTACAAAGATCTTCAGTCTCTCAGATTGGGCCATTTCCCCTCTCTGGAACAAAGCCACTGTCACATCAGTTCACAAAAGCGGAGATAGGACACTGCACACCAATTACAGACCTCTCTCGCTCCTCCCCCCACTATCCAAAGCGCTAGAGTGAATACTGTTTGACCAACTAGTTGAATTCCTGGATAAGTACAATGTACAGTGCCCATAGCAGCATGGCTTCTGAAAAGGGCACAGCACCACCACTGCACTACTGGAATTTACAACCTTCATCCATACCACGCTTCACAAAGAGAATTGTGGAGGGGCAGTATTTTGACACCTCATCAAGGCATTAGACACAGTTAACCACCCCCCTACTGCTCAAGCAACTGTCCTCCATTGGGATCTCCAGCGATGCCCATCCATGGTTCACCAGCTACCTTGATAATCGGATCCAACGTGTAAGGATAGCAGGAATCTCTTCGGATGAGAAACTGGTCCACTCCGGAGTCCCTCAGGGGTCTATTCCGGGCCCTCTAGTCTTCCCCTCTTCATCAACAATCCCCCAGTGCCTGCCACCAAAAAATATTACTATACGCAGACGATGCAATCCTGTTTTCCAGCCACCATGACATTAGTCCTTTAATCCCAGCTGCAGCTCGACTTCAAGCATATCGAAGACTGGTTCAATTCTTATAAACTTGTCCTGAGCCACAGCAAGACTAAAGCCATGCCTTCTGTAACAGACAGAGCAGGCACAACTCTGTCCCTCACCAACAAGAACCATGCTGGGAACCCACCCGAACAGGTCAAAGAGTTCAAGCACCTTGGTATTACCCTGGATAGTACCCTCTCCTACACTCTGCATATTGACACTTGCCAAGACCACCAATATACGGATTGGACTACTACACAAACACAAGCACTGCATTCCTGCGGATGCCCTTAAAAGTACAGTTACGTAAGAACTTACTGTAACAGATCTTCAAGAGAGGCTCTTGCAGTAGGTAATTACATATAGGACTGACATTGGCAGGACCCCACGGGAAGACTTCTAGCCAACAGTCCATGGCGGGGACCGCCCCCACGTCACGTGACCGGCATCAGATTACATCGGTATAAAGGGGTGGTCCTGGATGCCCGCCTTCCAGTTCTTTCCTGCCACAGGCCCGGAAGAGAGAGAGCAGCAGATATTTCCCTCAATGGAAAAGGAGCTGAAAAAGCCTAGGGGGTTGGAGGGCAGGAAGGTATTACCTAGTGCAAGAGCCTCTCTCGAAGATCTACTGTTACAGTAAGTTTTTACGCAACTGTACTATCTTACTTCGAGAGAGCTCTTACAGTAGGTAATTACATATAGGACAGAATCCCAAGCAGTCTTGAACCAATGAAAAGGCACCGGGAGGAGGAACTACTCCAAGAAGTAGCAAACAACCCTGCAAACCTCAACATAGGGGGCCTTGCAAGACAGCTAACCCAAAGCCTGCTCTACGGCGAGAGGCAATGTCCAAACTGTAATGTTTAGTAAATGGACGGAATTCCAAGTGGCGGCAGCACAGATATCTGCCGCAGACACATTCTTGAAACAAGCCGGAGAGGCTGCTACTCCGAGTGGAGTGACCTCTGACTTGACCTGGTAAGGTCTTGTACTTGGCATAACAAAGTGATGCAATGAGCTAACCACTTTGATAGGCAATGCTTGGAGACAGCATTGCCTTCCCTTTTGTGAGCAAAACAGACTAACAACTGATCAGTCTTTCTGAGATCCTTCGTCCTATCTGTGTAGTATCTCAGAATCCTGTGGACATCCATGGTATGGAGCAAGTATTCTCCTTGGTTGGAGTACTGAGTGAAAAAGGCAGGTAATTCAATAGACTGATTCAAGGTAGACTCCGCTACCACTTTTGGGAGAAACTTAGGATTCGTGCAAAAAGCTACTCCTTTGTGAAAGATCAGATAAGGGATTTTGCACACAAGGGCCTGGAGCTCGGAAATTCTGCGAGCAGAAGTAATGGCCACCAAGAAGAGAGTCTTCCACGATAAGAACTTCAAGTCTGCAGAAGCCGCAGGTTCAAAAGGAGGAAGGGTAAGTTTCGAGAACAAAATTCAAGTCCCAAAGGGGAGCCGGAGTCCGAACAGGGGGTCTGAGATGAAGGCCCCCTCTGAGAAAAGTCTTGGATACCTCCAGTTGGGCAAATGCCTCATCAGCGAAAAGGACGTGGTAGGCTGAAATAGCCGCCATATGGACCTTCAAAGAGGAGTGACTGAGACCCAGGTCGAAAAGATGATGAAGGTAATCAAGCAGAAAGGCTACAGGACAGGAGAAAGGCTCCACATTCCTGGATGCCGCCCAAATGGAAAATCTTTTCCATTTCATGGCATAGGTGGACCTAGTGGAGGGTTTTCTAGCCTCCACCAGAATCTCTGCCACCTTAAGGGAGACGCCAAAGCGAAATTGGGCTAGGTCTGCAGGAGCCATGCATGAAGTTGAAGATACGAGAGTCCCGGATGGACAAGGGTCCCCTGATCCTGGGTCAGCAATCCTCGAGATAGAGGAAGGGGAGGAATCCGAGTATTGCTGTAGAAGAGAACCAGATTTGCCAGGGCCAGAAAGGAGTGATCAGAATAATTCTCGCTCCTTCCAATGCCAGTTTCTGCAACACACACAAGGGACCAGAGGAATTGGGGAAAAGCATAGACGGATCTGTCCTAGTTTAGAGACAGAGCGTCGCTCCAGAAAGCGCCTGCTCTGGAGTGAGCGAGCAAAAGGTTGGAAGCCTTGCATTTTGGGAGTAGGCGAACAGGTCTATCTGTGGAGTCCCCCAAATCTGGAAGATACTTTTTTTTTTTTTTTTTTACAACTTTTTGGTCCAGTTCCCACTCGTGTGGCAGAGCGGAAAAACGACTTAGATTGTCTGCCAGGACACTGTCGACTCCCGGAACATGGATCGCCGTGAGGTGAAGGTTGTGAAGAGTTGCCCACTCCCAAACCCTCATCGCTTCCCTGCATAGTGGGTAGGACCGAATCCCTCCCTGCTTGTTGATGTACCACACCACGCACATGTCTGTTTGGGCAGCTAGGTGACCGGGAAGGATGTATTGGTGAAGGGCCTGAAGAGCATACAGCACTGCTCGAAGCTCGAGCACACTGATGTGGAGAATCAACTCCAATTTTGACCATAAGCCCTGGGTTCAGTGAGGACCCAGATGGGCTCCCCAACCTTCGCCTGAAGCATCCGTGGTCAGAGTGAGCGGGGGAGGATGAAAAAAGGGGACCCCCAGAAAAGGATCTCTCGAACCATCCACCACTGCAAGTCTCTTATCGGCGAGGAGATCAGTACCAGATGATCCCACTGAGAGCGGAGAGTCTGAGAGATCCTCATGTGGAGGCACACGCGTGCGGAACTGTTGGGATGGCGGCCACCATAAGCCCCAGGAGACGGAGCACCGATCTCACTGGAACCCTCCTGCGTTCCGATAGAAGGGAAATCTGGGACTGGAGGGAGGCCCCCCTGTCCAGAGGCAGGAAGGCCCTGCACATTGTCATATCGAGGATTGCCCCGATGAACTGGAGTCTCTGAGAAGGACCCAGGTGAGACTTGGAATGGTTGATAGTGATACCCAGACCAGTGAAAACCTGCTGCATGAGGGAGAGAAAATGCAGGAGTTCCTCCCTGGATGGGGCTGCCAGGAGCCAGTCGTCCAGGTAGGGAAAAACCTGAACTTTCAAAGTACATAGGTGGGCCGCTACCACCACCAGGCATTTGGTAAAGACTCGGGGAGCCGAGGAAAGACCAAAAGGGAGTTCCCGGAATTGGTAGTGGTCCCCCTGGAACACAAACCTGAGGTACTTTCAGTGCGAAGGGAGAATGGGGATGTGCAGGTACGCATCCTGCATATCCAGTGCACAAAGCCATTGGCCCGGCCGAAGCAGGGGCAAGAGGGTTTGAAGGGAGAGCATCCTGAACCTCTTGTATTCCACATATAGGTTCAGGGAACTGAGATAGAGAATGGGTCTGACATCTCCCATCTTCTTTGTAACAAGGAAGAAATGGGAATAGTAACCAGTCCCGTGAAGGTGAGGGGGGACGGGCTCTATGGCCTGCTTCACAAGGAGAGCAGAAATATCTTCCTTGACCAAAGGAAGATGGTCCCTTGAGTAAGAGGAGTTCAGAGGGGGGTGACGGAGGTTTCTGCAGAAACTCTATGGAGTGCCCCACTGCTATGATCTGAAGCATCCATGAATCAGATGTTATCTCCCTCCTACTGGTTCCTTCGGGGCATCCGGAGGCGGTGGAAGAGGGAAGGAGTCAGGTGGTGAGAGGCAGTGCCGCAGCTGGGGCACCCGCTGCTTTTTTGGGCGCCGGGGGCCTGGCAGCTATGGGGGCCCGACATTTGGTGGCCCGCCTTCTCTGAGGTTTCACTTGAGGCCGGCTGCGTCTGTGAAATGGCCGGTACATTAAATCAACAGATTTAAGGGCCATCCCCTTCTCCTGCAAGTCAGTGAAGATGTCCTTGCCATCACCACTGAAAAGTGCTTCTTGGATTGCTGACTGCACCTCCGGGACCAGACCCGACACACGGAGCCATGCGTTATGCCGAAGACTTACGGCAAATGCAGAGCTCCGTCCTGCAGTGTCCACTGCGTCGTAGGTCGTCCTCAGAATGTGACTGGCCGAACGAGCAGAATGGACCAGGTCGGCTAACTCCTGCTTGACTTGGGAGTCAGGCAAGGAGTCAATCTTGGTTTCCGCCTGGGTAAGGACAGCCTTCTGGTAATCCCCCGTATGTGCTACATAATTTAGGGCCCTAATCCCCAAAGTGGAAGAAGGATAGATCTTCCTTCCATACTGATCCAGAAGGGGAGATTCATTATCCGGGGGAGACTAGCTCAAATGTTTCGGGTGTGTTGACCGGCCATGAGCGGCGCTAATCACAGAGTCTGCACAGGGGTGAGTCTAAAAAGTCTACACCCTCTGGAGCCTGGTATAGCCTGTTGGACTTCCGAGGAAGCGGGGCTAAAGCCGACTGTTTCCAAATGGTGGAAACAAGGTGGGCATGAGGCTCGATCTAGGGTGGCACTAGAGTAGGGGCCGTGATGGGCAAGACCAGATGTTCAACCCGCTGAGGATCTGGCTCTAAGGAACGCCACTGATTAACTTCCCAAATCTTCCTGAGCAACTCCGTGAAAGAAGGATCCTCCGAAGGAGTCCTCGGCCAGGGCTTGGACGGAGAGCGAGGCTTGTCGTCTTTCTTGGAACCACCATCTGAGTAATCAAAGGAGTCCGAGAGAGAAGGAGGAATTTGGAGCAGAGTAAGACTCCCTAGCTTGTCTAGGGGGAGGAATGGGTTCCTTAGGGGGGATCCCTGGATGCGTGTCCTGCCCCTCTCTGGACCCAGAGGGTAGAAACCGGCAATCGAGGCGGAGAGGGAGTGTGCCATCTGGGGCGTACAGGAGCCGGAGGTGGCACCGTCGCTGTAAGACGGCTCTCTACTTCCTTGGTGAGCTGAGCCTTTGCCACAGCCCACCAGGAGGCCAGAGTCTCCTGGAGATCCACTGGCAGCATAGGAGGCAGTGACGTAGAAGGGGGATAGTTGTATGGGTAAAATCTGTAAGGAGTGTATTTGTAACCCGGCTGCAGGAATACCTGAGCTGGGTATTGTGGAGTCTGGTACTGCGGTATCTGTGGAGTCTGTGTCGGGTACTGCAGCGCAGGATACTGTGAACCTGGGTATACCGGCATCGGATAAGACAGCGGATACCCAGGTACCGGAGGAGCTGCTGGAGTAGTAGGCCCAGTAGGAAACTCCACGGGTGGATCAACCGTGATAGGCCGGTGGGCACGATGGGAGGGGAATATCCCCCGCCGGCGTCTGCGGGGCCGGTGTCGGCGTCCGGGAAGCGGGCGTCAGATCTGGCTCTGTAGGAGGGGGATCTGACGGCGGATAAACATTCCGAGCCTCGCCCGGGACGGAGGAGAAAAGTCCCGGGGTCGGGGGACTGGTCCCCAGACCGCAGCGAAGGCTGCGGGGAACCTGGGGCGACAGGCGAGCGCAGGGTCTGCTGTAGGCTCCGAGGCCCGGCGCATGTCGGAGGAGCCGACGCGACTTAGTGGCAGAATCCAGCGGACGCCAGGCGAGCCGGTGTCCGACTTCAAGGGTCCCTCGTTGGAGGCGGGCAGAGGATGGGAAGAGGCCCAGTCCAAGGGGCACACTGCCATGCGCCGCCCCAAAGGTTCGGGCGTCTTAGCGGCCTTCTCCCGGCGGATGTCGGAGGAGCAGACGTCCGGCTTATGGGAGGCGCCCGCACCAGTAGGCCGCAACCCTGCGCCAGTACTGGGGGCAGATGCCTTTTGCCCGGAGGCACCCAGTGGACTCGAACGCGAACCCGACGGGTGGGCAGACGTCTCCTCCAAAGCCGAGGAGGCTGCCATCGGGCGATCACCCGGAGGGGACGTTACCTTAGCCGCAGCTCCGGACAGAGTCGCGGAGGAGGAGGAGGCCTTCTCCCAGTGCCTTTCTTTTTCCCCCCGCTTCTTGTGTCCTTCAGGGGAGGTAGACGCCTGCCGAAGCTTCTTCAACTCCTTCTCTATTGCGGACATCTTTGAGGAGATGGGCTTCAAAAGACTGCTGGCGTCATCTGCGGGTGGCCGTTGAAATGAATGCCTTGTCGACGGCGTGGTGGGCCTAAACAGAAAAGGCAAAGGGTGACCATCGCTTGGCCAGGCGGTGCCGCATACAGGTCTCATTTTGTGAAGGGGCGACATACAGACGCTCACCTGACGAAGAAAAAACAAAATACTGATACTTTTCGAAAAACTGACGGCAACAGGACTGAGCTTTATGAACTTCACTGCGAGACGCTGCACGAGCTTACAGCGAAAGAACTGGAAGGCGGGCATCCAGGACACCCCTTTATACTGGCGTCGTCCGGCGCCCGGTCACCTGACATGGGGCGGTCCCCGCCAGGGACTGCTAGCTAGAAATTTTTCTGTGGGGTCCTGCCGCCTGCCGACGTCAGTCCTATATGTAATTACCTACTGCAAGAGCCCTCTTGAAGTAAGATCTAGCCATCTACAGCTCTGTCACCTCAATCATTGATTACGGCCTTGCCATTTATGGCTCTGCCTCAACAAGTGCCCGCCGCAGGATCTCAGTTGCTCTCAACAAAGCCTGTAGACTAGCAATGGGTGCAGCCCGACAAACTCACACCTGTGAATTCTATGCAGAGGCCAGCTGGCTACCCCTCTGCAGCAGAATACCAGACCTGCTTACTTACCAGAAAGATTCTCCTTGGTCTCATGCCACCTGGTGTTAGCCCACTCCTTACTACCTACAGTGGCACTCAAACAAAACACGTGGTGCCCAATCTCTAACCTTTCAGGTTCCCAGATGTCATACCTCCATGGGTCAGCGGTCCTTAATCTAGAGCTGCTCAATGGTTCAATTCCCTCAATAAAGAAGCACTTTCCTGTACTACACTTGGACCCTTCAAAAGGAATCTCAATCTTTACCTCACTTCTACCACTCAACGTGACTGCTTCTCTGAACAGAGATCTCTCTAAACACCTCCCAGCTCACTCATGTCTCACAGCCCACCCTTTCCCAGTCTCATTCCCTCTGGCACTGGGCCTTTCTTGTGACTCCTTTCCTGATTCACATCTCCACTGGTACAAGACATTTTCCACCACCATCGGACAGTGGCCCATTAGCCTGCCAACTTCCTCTCCCGGTCACACGCCTGCAATACTAACTGCCTATGGTGCCCTCTATCTCTTATTGTTACTGCAGCCAGCTGCCTACTCAAGCTGCTCGTTATACGAATATTATCTCAAAGTACGTTATAGCTATGTATTTTTTCTTTTAGTCGTTTTGGTTTGTGCATTCTTTTACTATCTCTTTATGTATATTGACACTCATCCTTGGACGTGCAACCTTTGTAAACGAGCAGTCTCTGCTTAAAGGTATTTGTAATCCGAGAATTAAACAAAATAAATAAAGTCAATATTCTCTTCTTGCAAAGTCTTTTGACTTGGAAGCAAACTTAGCAAGGCCATAAATGGGAATCGCAACTAAGAATCAAGTTCCTGATTTTTGGATGAATCTAATTCTCTGCACCCTTCTACTCCAAAAATGCACACAATGCATTCGCACAAAGGATAGTTCTGTTACAAAATACTAGACATACCTCCTAGGCTGAGCAGCCATTTCAGTAGAGCTTTTCCGCCAGGCATCCAGATTGGTGACTATATTATCCGGAACACTAATGTCCAACAAGGGCTCCCTTTGTTCATCTGTTACAAAACAAATAAATCATCACCATCTTGCAACTGAAGTGACTGCTGAATCAGCATCAGTGGCTCAGCAGGTTGTACACTTGCCTTACAGGCTGTAAGATCAGTAGGTTTCATTGGATTTATTTTAATCTTGTTAGTCCATGGGCCAAAGATCCATTCTCATGGTTGGCCAGAGTACAAAATTACGTAATACATAATACTAAACATATGAAACATAAGGTACAAATTAATATACATAAGTCAAGTACATGTACTAGGCGTAAAATATTTAGGTTATACAGCAATGACATTCACTACCCTTCAGCAAATTAACATTTCTGTATCTACCAATTGTAGATATCCATTATTATTACAAATCAATTCAACGCTGTCATAATTAAAAATCAATGTTAAGTCTTTTGTCCAGTCACTTCAGTTTTGGTACAAAAAAGTAGCAGTGGTTAGATGAATGGGTAGGAAATGAATTTGTATAATTTAATTAATGAAAGAAAGTTAACAGGAACCCCATCTGTAGTCATTTTTTCACTAAAACCAACCTGAAATTGAAATCTTTGCTTTGAAGGAAAGCATCCCAGCTTGTTTAAGAACAGTGATATGTTAGATATGGAAGCTGGGTATCAAATCGAGCTACCCAATTCAGAAGTATTCTTATCTTTACAAGTAACCAGTAACTAAAAATATGATAAAAAGAATCAAACTATAGTCTGGTTTGGATTCAGCTCAGGGTTCTAGTTGAACACCAAGAAAAAAGTTTACTCACCAGTAACAGTAGTTCTAGGAGTGGTATATGTTCATCCACACTTGGCATGTCCCTTTCCCCTTTAAATTCTTGCTGGAAAAGCTTAAAACTGGCTCCTCCCACCCCCCCGGCAGGTAGTACAACCCTCTGCTCTGCCCCATGACGCCAGATCTTAGCCCGCTGTAAGCCAAGTTGAGAGTCAGTTGGGGAGGTCGGTGGATCAGTGTGGATGAACATACACCACTCCTAGATATGTTACAGGCTAGTAACCCGTTTTCTAGGAACACAGATATATGTTGTACAATCCACACTTCTTGACAGACTCCTAGCAGTTCTTCGGGAAGCACACACCCTACTTAGGGAACAGACACTGGAGAACTGAGGCCCCAAAACAAGCATCCCGGCAAGACTCAACATCGATGTGGTAATGTGTGATGAAGATGTTTGCAGTCTTCCAGGTAGCAGCCCGATAGATTTCCTGGCTAGGGATATCCCTGGAAGCAGCCACTGACAGCCGTATGGTGGGTAGAATGAGCCCATAGCCCTACGGGATGCTCCCTGCCCGCCAACCTATAGCAGAGATCAATGCAAGATGTGATCCACCTGCAAATTGTCCATTTTGCTGCAGGTCTGCCAGGTGCAGCTTCAGTGCAAGAAAACAGCTGGCGAACCTCTCCCTGAATTTCTGCCACTCATCTTGTAACAGGAGAGAGCTCATGTCGGGTCCAGAATATGAAGCCTGTACTTGGAATCAGAGGTGTAGTTCAGGTAGAACAAAAGAGTCATCAACTGGTTGAGATGGAGCTGACCACATTCAGGAGGAATTTCGGGTGGGGGTGCAGGACAACCTTGTCCCTGTGGAAGATCAGGTAAGGAGACTCCACTGAAAGCACCTGGAGCTCCCCTGTCTTTCTGGTTGACATCACAGCAACCAGGAAGGTCTTCAACAAGTGACATCCCACACTTGCCCATGAGTTTTGCCAAAACCAGTAGTAAATTCCATGGAGGTGGAGGTTCATGCACCGGAGGGGATATGGGATCTAGGCCCTTGGGAGGGAGAAAAAAAAAGCCAGACCAACTTCTGTGCCACCATCTGCTGACCGGCCCGCACCCAGTAAGTGGAGATGGCTGCCAGGTGCACTTTAAGGGTCATAGACTGAAGACCCTCTTTGGAGAGAGAAAAAAGGTAGTCTAAGATGCTAGCCACTGTACAGGAAAGAGTCCAGGCCCTGACACTAAATGGAAAACCTTTTCCATCTGAAAGCATAGCACCATCTGGTCAGCTCCTTTCTGGATGCTTCTATTACTGAGAGTGCATCCTCAGAGAACACACTGGCGAATGAGGACAACCAAATAGAGGTACCCAGAGAAGTGGAAGGAAAGGATGTGGAGGTTAGCCAGGGAGGTGACCTCAGCAGGGAAAACACTGGACCCCAGAGGAGGAGGAAGCGAATCCTGATGGGGGACTCCATCATAAGAGGGATCCAGCTTGGAACACAGGAGGGGGAGGACAGGGAGGTGAGGTGCCTACCAGGTGCCACGGCATGGAGGGATGGAAGGAAGATCCTGGGGATCACTGGGAAGGCAAGACGGGAGGGTGAGCTGGATGTCATTATCCACCTAGGTACTAATGAACTGGCAAATGGGGAGCCAAAGGAAGTTCAGGAAGAGTTTAGGAAACTGGGGAGGGGTCTCAAGCAAGTAGCTACTTCTGTCACTTTCTCAGAAGTACTACCTGTGAGAGGCAAGGGAGAGCATAGGAGGCATGCACCAGGAACTTTAACTCATGGTTGAAGAACTGGTGCTGTGAGGAAGGGTTTGGATTCATTGGCGACTGGGGACCCACCTGGAGGGATGGAGGTTTGTTCAAGCCTGGCGGCCTGCATCCATCCTGGAGGGAATCCAGCACTCAATGATAAGTTTAAATGCTACATTGACAAGCTTTAAACTAGCAAAAGGGGTGGTAGGCCAGCAAGGAGGGTACCCTTGCTCACCCCAGCTAGCAGTGGAGCCAATGAACCAGAGGGTGGCCATCTCTGCAAAGCAGTGTGCAAAAGATGGAGATTAGTGCCCAAGAGGTGGATAAGCAGAAAAGGGGCAAAATTCAGCAGAAGGGCAGACAGCAAGGAGAACTAGGATAAATGACAACCAAGGAAGGGCTGGAGAGAACTGTGAAACAGTCTAGGAGGTCAAATCATGGAAAGCCTATGTGCAAATGCCAGGAGCCTTAGCAACAAGATGGAAGATCTGGAGGCTGTCATGGTGCAGTCAGACCTGGACATTGTGGCCATCACAGAAACCTGGTGTAATAAGCACGACTGGGAGATGGCCATACCTGGCTACAACATATTCAGAAGAGACAGAGCAGGTAGGAAGGGAGAAGGAGTGGCACTGTATGTGAAAAATGACATAAGGGCCACAGAGATCCAGGAGGAACAAATTGGGGGAGAGATACTGTGGGTTAAGCTGTAAAGCAAAATGGGGAGAGCCATCCGCACAGGTGTGGTCTATAGACCACCAGCCCAGGAGGAAGAAACAGATAGGGAGTTGATGCTAGCCATCCAAAGGATGGCAGACAAGGGTGAGGTAGTACTGGTTGAAGACTTCAATATTCCAGACGTGGACTGGAGCATCCCAGCAGCAGCATCAACTAGGAGCAGATTTATCCTGGACTCCCTTCAGGGTGCCTTCCTCAAGCAACTGGTCATGGAACCAACTCGGCAGAAGGCAATACTGGACCTTGTGCTCACAAACAGGGACAGTGTGATGGGGGTAACAGTGGGGGAGCACCGGGAAACAGTGACCACCAGTCATTGTGGTTTGAAATCACAGAAAGAGCAGAACCAAACCACACAAAAACACGTATCCTGGATTTTAGGGGGCAGACTTTGGGAAAATGGGGAGATACTTGAAAGAGGCATTAAGGGGAATGGGACAGGAATCAGGGGTTGAGGAACAGTGGGCAGTATTTAAAATGGGGATTACAAGAACAACAGAATTATGCATTAATCAGGTTAGCAAGAGGAAAAGGAAGAGGAGACCATTATGGTTTTCAAAGAGTAGCAAAGAAAGTGAAAGCCAAAAGATTGCATTCAGGCAATACAAAAGACACAGGCAGAAGGGATAGGGAGAAGTACCAGGAGAAGCAAAGGGAGGCAGGGAGGTCAGTAAGGAAGCCAAAGCTCAGACAGAAGAGCACATTGCAAAATCAGTGGGTAGAGGGACAGAACCTTTACAGGTACATAAGTGAAAAAAGAAAGACAAAGGAGGGATAGTGAGACTGAAGGGGAGGATGGGGCCACGGGAGGATGACAACAGTAAAGCTGACATATTGAACAGGTATTTCTACTCATCTTTACTGAGGAAGAGGAGGGTAATGGGTCTGAAGGGAGTACAAGGGGTGAGAATGGTGCAGAAATGGACACAAGTCCCTTACATGAGAAAGGGTCCTGAAGGAACCGGAAGTAATAAGAGTTGATAAAGCAATGGGGCCAGATGGGTGCACCCTAGGGTCCTTAAGAACTAGAGAGGTGGTGGCTGAACCTCTGGCTATCCTGTTTAGCCGATCACTGGAAACAGGGGAGGTACCCAAAGACTGGAGGACAGCAGATGTAGTCCCCTTATACAAAAGTGGGAACAAAGAGGAAGCAGGGAAATACAGACCAGTCAGCCTCACCTCGGTAGTGAGGAAGATCATGGAAGCACTACTGAAGGAGAGATTAGTGGAACACCTGGTTGTCAATGGACTACAGGACCCAAGGCAGCATGGTTTCACCAGGGGAGGCCATGTCAGACGAACCTCGTTGAATTTTTTGACTGGGTGACTAGGAGGTGGATCAGGGAAGGGCGGTGGACATGGCCTATCTGGACTTCAGCAAGGCCTTTGACACTGTGCCACATAGAAGACTATTACACAAACTGGGAAATATGGGTGTGGGCAGGACAGTAGTGTGCTGGGTAGGTAACTGGCTGGGTGGCAGGACACAGAGGGTGGTGGTAAATGGCTGTCACTCCAAAGACGGAAGAGTGACCAGTGGGGTACCACAGGGATCAGTGCTGGGACCAGACCTATTCAACATCTTCAGTGACATTGCGCAGGACCTAGAAGGCAGAATTTCACTGTTCGCTGATAACACAAAGCTCTGTAAACGGAGTACACACACCAGAGGGTGTAGACAGAATGAGAAGCGACCGGCAGAAACTTGAAGAATGGTCAGGGCTTTGGCAGTTGAAATTCAATGCAAAGAAGTGCAAGATAATGCATATGGGGCACAAAAACCCTGGCACAATATATCAGTTGGGGGGTGAGGATATAGCATGCACCAAGCAGGAAAGGGATCTTGGTGTTATCTCTGATGACCTCAAGGTAGGGAAACAGTGCGACACAGCAGCAGGTAAAGCAAATAGGATGCTGGGATGTATAGGCAGGGGCATCACCAGCAGGAAAAGGGAGGTCATAATTCGCTATACAAGACACTAGTGAGGCCCCACCTGAGTACAGTGTACAGTTCTGGAGACCATACCTACGTAGAGGACATAGACAGGGTAGAGAAGGTTCAGAGGAGGGCAACAAAGATGGTGCATGGATTGCATCACAAGTCCTATGAAGACAGGTTGAAGGAACTGAACATGTACTCCCTGGAGGAGAGGAGGAAAGAGGGATATGATAGAGACATACAAGTATCTTACAGGGAGGAACAGGGTGCAGGAAAACACTATTTTTAGCGAAAAGATGTTCCAGGACTAGAGGGCATGGGATGAAGTTGGAGGAGGGCGATTCAGTGGAAACATGAGGAAGAGTTTCTTCACAGAACGAGTGGTGGACAAGTGGAACACCCTGCCAGAGGAAGTGGTGGGGGCTGAAACAATCACGGGATTTAAGAATGCATGGGATAGACAAAGGAATTCTGGAGGTCAGGGGTAAGGGGCAACAGACTTCTAGGAAAACAAACTGAACTTACAAGCTCAAATGGGCAGACTGGGTGGGCCATAGGCCCTTATCTGCCGACACTGTCTATGTATCTATATGTATCTATGTAACACCCAAAGCCTGGAACTCTAGACACTCTGGTACTAGGCTGTCAGCTGCAGGGATTGAATGTCCAGATGGAATATCTTCCCCAGATTGACTGATATCAGGTCCTTGTGTTTTGGAAGATGCCTCGGAAGCCTGTTAGAGGCTGAGAAGATCCGAATACCAGATCTGGCGGGGCCAGTCTGGAGCTACCAGGATCTCCTGTGTCTTGCCCCTCCTCACCTTAACAACCCTGTGGATCAAGGGAAATGGAGGGAAGGCACAAATGAGGTCTGGGGTCCATGGCCTCAAGAAGCCATCCCCTGCAGCAAGCCCTGCTGAGGGGCAGGTATGAAATGGCCTCAGCTTGGTGTTTTCCCTTGAGGCAAACAGGTCCACCATTGGTTTGCCCCAGTGGGACAATAGGCTGTGAGCCATCTCTGGATGGAGAGACCACTCGTATGTATGTTGTGCCCATGTGGCAGAGGGCATCTGCCAGTTGATTTGAGGCTCCTGCCACATGGACGGCTAGGAGATCCACCTCCAGTAGCTCACGAGTATCCAGATACAGAGCGTTTCCCTACACAGCAGCCAGGATTGTGCCCCCAGTTTGTTGAGACAGTACATGGTCGTGGTATTGTCCATCTGTACTTTTGCCACTTGAGCCCAAAGCTGCAGAGCAAATGCTGACAGTGCCAGTCTGACTGCTGTGAGCTCCAGCAGGTTCATATGGTATCAGGATTGCTTGGGGATCCAGAACCTGTGGGCCCTGTTCCCCAACCTGTGAAAGGCATTGGTCATGAGGATGACTGTCCGCTCAGAGAGGAAAAAACAGGAACCCATCCTGCAGATGATCCAGGATAGTCCACCATTGGAGAATGTCCCAAGTCTCTTGGGCCAGTGATAAGCTGGTCAAAATAACCTTGGCACTGATTCCACTGGGCAGCCAGCTACTGTTAAAGGGGCGCATGTGCCACTGGGCCCATCAGACCATGCTAGTGCAGGCCACCATCTACCCCAGAAAGCACAGAAAGTCCTGGGCAGGATGCAAGAGCCCAACCAGAAATGACTGGGCAAAGGATGTGAAAACCTCTGCCTGTCTGCCAGGAGCCGAGCTCCGGCTCTGCAGTAGTCTAGCTCTACTCTAATGAAGCATATCACCTGCAAAGGCACAAGCGCCAACTTGGCCTCGTTGATCAGCAGGCCAAGCTCAGTGCAGGTCTGGAGGGCCAGATCCCTGGACTTCACCTCTTGCTGGGTGGAACCTGCTAAGAGCCAATCGTTGAGGCAGGGACAGACCGACTCACCCATCATCTGATGTGGGCTGCCACCACTGCAATGCATTTGGTCAAGACCAGGGGAGCCGATGGACAGGCTGAATGGTATGGCTTGGAACTCAGTGTTCCTTCTGCTCTAAAGCAGAGGAACCGCTGGTGGGACGGACAGACTGGGAAGTGAAAACGTGTCCTGGAGATCAAGTGACCAGAACCACATGTTCTGCTCCAGAGTACTATCCTGGTTCAGGTCGTGCAGCTCTAGATGTGGCACCAGCACCCCCCACCCCCACCCCACCCCCAGGACAAGAAGTACCTGGAAGCGAATCCTGGGTTGACTGAAGGATTTGTCACTTGGGTCACTACCTCCTTAAGGAGGAGCTGGGCTTTCTAGTCTCGGAGCAGACCCAGTATGGACTGATATCTGCTCCCATGTGGCGCAGGATCAGCTGGTAGATACTGCTTGAGCTCTAGAGGCAGACCATGGACGATCACTTCTAAGACCCACCTGTCCATAGTAACAGCTGACCAGACAGAAGGAACGTATCAGAGCCACCACCCCCACGGGAGGACCCAGAGCTGGCATGATGGGAATAGGGGTGGCAGCCCCTGTCACATCACTGGGCAGGTTTGGAGGAAGAGGGTCCAGATTGGAACCCGCCTGAACCTCTACCTCCTGCGGGCCGCTGGAGGCCTGGACTTGGGCTGAGAGACCCAAGCCTGTACCTTCTGTTTCTGCCCAACCTGAAAGGAGGGCTGCTTGGCCGCAAGAACAGAGGGCTGAAATGGCTGCTTCTGCCATTTGATACCCGGCATGTCTTCCTGAGCAGAAATAGAGTTCAAGGTGGCATTGAACTGCTTGATTCGCTGAAGGTGACCATCCACACCTGGGCCGAAGAGATCTGTGTCCAGTAAAGGAACAGTTTGTGCTGGGAATCTGCCATGAAGGTGGAAACTGTCAGCCAAGCCCTGCGGTGCATGGCAACTGTGGCTGCCACCAAATGGACACACGAGTCAGATCCAGGGCCGTCTGAAATTGCCGCTTGGCAACAGCCTGGCCCTGACCCCATACGTGCCTTAACCATAGTCTGAAGATCCGTGGGGAGGTGCAGGAGAATCTCATCCAAGGAACCCAGCAGGGCATGAGATGTGCGCCATGATGGCCGAGCTTGCCTAACAGAGGCCTAGTGAGGGGGCCAACATGAACCTTCCTGGCAGAGTGCTCCAATTTTTGGACTTCTTGTCTTGAGATCTATTGGTAAAAATCGGCAAAACTGCCTCTGTCTGAACACAGAAGTGGTCACCAATCCCTCCGCCAAGGGGTGTTCCGTGAACCCAGAGTGACCCAATGGGCACTGTGTACTTGCAGACAGACAGCGCTGGGAAGGAGGCAGGGTGCTGCCAAAGCTCCAATGCCAGACCAAAGGTCTCGGCCACTGGGAAGGCTTCTGTAGGAGTATCCCCTCTCAATGTCTGTAAGAAGGGACTCCACCCATTTCTGGACAGGTGCCAGGGTCATCCCCGTTAATTTGGAGATTAGGCAGAGAATCCCCGAAAAGGACGAAGGACCTTCCTCAGTCAACAGACTTGCCCACCAACTAACTGAAGCAGAAAAGAGTAGGTCGGAGTCAGAATCCAAAGTATCTGGATAAACTGGTTAGCCACCAAGGTCCCCATCCATGCACCTGGGGCAGTCAGGCTTAAGGGTGACCAAAATCCTGTGGGGAAGACAGAACAGTCAGAGCTTCCTTCAAAGAAGCCCCTCCTGTGGGCTGTTTAGGCAGCAGCTCCACCACTATTTGTGGAGAGGTTGATTTTGGCCGAACCGGGGCGGATTCTACTAGCTCCTCAGGCAGAGGAACAGATTATCAGCTTCGATAGAGCCAGCTTCAGCCTATAAGGCGAAAGTCAAATAGTGGCCGGTGTGGAAAACTAAGTCAGTTTCTGGCTGGACAAGATTAGCTGCTACAACACAAGATCTTCGTAGCAGAGTTTCCATCAAAGCCTCTCCTGATCTGAGGAGGATGAAGATGAATGTTTGCATCGCCTTCCTCAGCTTATCGGTCGAAGGGGTCCAAGGGCTCGACTGGGCTGGCTGACCAGCACACTCAGGAGACCGGGACTGGTGATTTTCCAAGATCAGGGATCGTTTCCACAATGGGATTACCAGCGGGCTGGGTCTCATCAGGAAGAGGCAGGACCAGACACCTGGTAAGGAAGTGGTCGGCCTCGTCAGGCAACAGATCAATAGGGTCAAGTAATCTCCGTGTCGATTATGACTTCAACCAGTAGACCAGCTGGCAAAGCCGAGAAGCTGGCAGCCAAAGTAGCAGTCTCTACCAAACGAGACTGGAGATCCATGAGACCAAGATCACTTGCTCCCAAGAACGCCTTCCAAGACGAAGGTTCCTTGCCCTTTTTACGGGTCCGGGAGACACGTGCACCTCAAAGTCCCTTCCCCTTAGTGGGGAGAGACTGGCACATCTCGAAAAGACCCCGAGAAGGTGGAGCCCAGATTGAGTGGAACAAAATCAGCCAAAAGGAGAGCTCAGCGGCCCACACTGCTTCTGTCTCGAAGGCTTGCATTTGCTCCAACTGTTCGGCGGACTCCACAGCCACAGAGACCGCCTACTGGGCCTCAGATTGCAGAGGATTCAGATTTTCGAGCCTACCCAGCTTGACTCGTGAGAGAGACTGTCGACAACATTAGAGTGAAAATCAAGATGCATCTCGCAAGCATGGGTGTCATAGTAAACACCCAGACAGTAGACGCAAGAGGTATGCAAGTCTGTGCGTGACATTTTCTGGCTGCATGGGCACCGCTGGAAACCGGGGAAGATTTATCTACCATGATTGAGAAACGATCACAATCACAAGCTTAAATTTCAAAGAATCCAAAGAAAACTAAACCAGGGCCTACAGAACGCAGGACTGGTGAGGCAACCTGAATCTACCAGTGGAAAGGAAGATCTGGCATCATGGGGCAGAGCCGAGGGTTATACCACCTGGGTGGGTGGGAGTAGCCAACTCTAAGACCGTCGAGCAAGAATTAAAGGAGAAAGGGACATGCCAAGAAGTGTGGATGATCATCATATCTATGTCCCCAGAAAGCAGCTATGCAAGAACTTACTGTAACAGTAGATCTTCAAGAGCAGCTCTTGCAGCAGAATGCACCAGAAGGATTATGGTGCCACGCACCAAAACCCCACAGAAAGTTTGTAGCCAGCAGTCCATACTGAGGCCCACCTCACATGTCAGCCAATGGAAGAAAGGGGCAGCCCCCAGTCCCACAACAGTTCTCCCACCAGAGACCCAGCCAAGAAGAAAAAAAAAAAAAAAACAAATAAGTGAAAAATCGGAAAACCAAGGGGGTTAAACTTACCAAATTAATGGAGCAAAGAGACTGGGGCAAGGAAGGAAGGAAAGCAGTGCCTGCCGCAACAGCTCTTTATGGTAAGTTCTTGTGTAGCAAGTTCTTACATCACAACTAACTTAAAGTTGGAGCTCCTGCAGCAGGCTACACAATAAGGACAGAGTACCTAGCAGTACAGGAGAGACCCTGGTCAGAAGGGCGGTCGTGCCAAAGACAGAACTCTCATAAGGAGTCCCTGAAGGATGGCAAGGCAGAAGCCAGTTCTATGCCAAGAGGCAATGTTCAAGTCATAGTGACTTAAAGTATGCACTGAGCTCCAAGTAGC
Organism: Neoceratodus forsteri; assembly: GCA_016271365.2. NCBI lineage: Eukaryota > Metazoa > Chordata > Ceratodontiformes > Ceratodontidae > Neoceratodus > Neoceratodus forsteri. The sequence goes on from JADMNL010000028.1 coordinate 89,199,219, forward strand.
AGCAATGCAAATGTCTGCTGCCAAGACATTCCGGAGAGAAACTAAGAAGGCAGCAACCCCTCTGGTGGAGTGACCTTTAAAACAAACACAGAAGTTGACGGCAGATAAGGACCATCCAGTCTGCCCATTTCTTTACCTTATGAAGGTGCCATTGGCCTTCGCTCTGTCAATGGCCCATCTATTCGTACTCATCTGTATTGCTCCCTTATGCCTATTACATGCCAGTTTGAAGCCCTACACTGCATTCATATCCACCATTTCCCAAGGAAGGCCGTTTCATGCATCCACCCTTTGTCAATAAACTTCCTCACATTACCCCTTAATCTGCCTCTAATCTCATGCTGTGTCCTCTTGTCCTGCCATTTTTCTTACATCGAAACATGTTAGACTCACCTTGTTAATGCCGTCAAGGTGTTTGAAAGGATCTTAGATAATGGGTAAATTCAAACTCGCTTCCTGATTAGCTGAAAGAGCCTGGCACCCGGGCTGTTATTTCTTAATGGCCCACTCAGAAAAAGTGCCAGCTCAAACATTTGGAACCGAAACTTGCCAGACGCAAATTTATTACTCAGCTACAGACACGGCAGCCCGAACCCGAAGCCCAGCATGCGGCTAAAATTAAATGTCAGACAGCCTCATACCGCCTCCTGAACTCACTCTCCCTCTGTCACCAAAAAAAAAAAAAAAAAACACATCCATCCAATTTCACATTCTTTACAGCTCGCTCCACCTCACGTAACAAACTTCCCAGCCTTCAGCTTCCCTTCACTGCTGCGCTCCCTCTAAATCCTGTGCTTACTTTTAAAAACAGTGGCAGACTCCTGCCACACTTCTAATCCTTATCACATTAAATAAAATTAAGTCTCAATAAAACTCACCAGTCTAGATTTCTCTCATTCTCGGACACCATTTTTCAATCAGGGAATGTGTGTATGTGAGAGACACAGATACGAAGCAAGAGGGCAAGCTACTGAAAGACCATAAAAAATACAGAGCAGCGACCTCTGGTGGTGATTCCAGGACTTCACACCATTGGAACTATTTTACAACAAACTACTTCTGCTTAGTTTTTACATATACATATACATATATACATACACACACACACAAATTTTTGTCTTGTATTTTCTTCCCAAAAATAGTATCTGTAATCCATTATCTAAGCGTAATACCACCCTCCAGGATGGGCGTTACGGGATACAATGGACCTTCCAGGGGCTATAAGGCCCTCTGCCTGCGGCGTCGGGCCTCATTACGCCCCTGGGCAGTCAGTTATATCCCAATAATGCCCACCCTGTCGGGTATTACTTACATATCCCCTCTATCCTCCTTTGCTCTAGGGTATACATATTAAGCTCCATTAATCTGTCCTCATGTTTTCTGATGCAGTCCCTGCATCATTTTAGTTGCCCTTCTCTGGACTGCCTCAATTTGGTTAAAGTCCTTGTGAAAGTGTGGCCTCCAGTACTGAACGCAGTACTCCAGTTGGGGCCCAACTAGTGCCTTGTAAAGAGGGATTATTACCTCCCTCTTCAGACTCGATACCCCTAGTAATACACCCAAACATCCCACTAGCCTTACCTACTGCTTCAGTGGTTTGCTTGGATGATTTCAACTCAGTGATGACGCCCAAGTCTCTTTCTTCCCTTGTGACTGCCAGCAACTCCACTCCCATCTTACTGGTGGCTTCAGGGTTTCTCTTCCCCATGTGAATGATCTTGAACTTCAGAGCCCAGTAAGGGTCTGTCGTACTTGTAACGAGGAGATTCAGTTCTAGTGTCAGTTTAGCACCGGTGTGCCCAAGGTCCCTGGGGTAAAGTAGACGAACAGCTGTTCGATTTCAGAATGGATCTAGTGTGATCCACATAATTGAGTATTCTATGTACAACATAGGTGGGCAGAAGGGCTCCCCTACTTAGCATACTCCAGGCAATAAACAGGTATATGAATGTCCTGATTGATGGTAAACAGATACCACTTTGGGAAGAAACTTAGGATTGGTTCTCAGACAGTGTCCCTGTGGTTTTGGGGGAGAAGAGAGGCAGGACTCTTCACACAAGAGACCGAAGCTTGGAAATCCTCTAAGCAGAAGCAATGGCAACTAAAAACTATTTTCCCGGCCCGGAGGCGCCAAGGGTTGAGGCGTTGAACGCCACACCTTATGTCACACTGGCAACCAGGGTTCGGAAGCAAGCCCAGGCCGTCTGGGGTTGGCAGGGGGGGGGAGGGAGAGGGCTGAGCATCCGAAGGACAGCTCTCCTCTACTGGGAGGGACGGGGGTCCACACTGCTACACTGGCCGCCGTCGGAAGCTGGGGGCATGGCAAGCACAGAGTGGACATCAGGGGTTGGGGAGCGGAGACACCGGCAGTGATGCCTTAGCGTGGGGTGCATGCCACTCCTTTACAGGATAATGTGAAAATGCCTGCAAATGCCAGGAAGGAGCACCTAGAGGATGCTTCCTGTATGCCCTTCCCACCTCTGGTCTGATGCCACTTACATTATTGGGGTGCTTGCTGCCCCACCTCAGCCCCACTTGGGGGGGGACCACAGCTCCATAGGGACCGGGCGACAAGTATCGGGTAGGGCAAGAGGCAGAAATAAGACTCCTTGGTGGTCCCATATGGTCAGGATCTGCAGGATGTAGGGGAATTGAACAAATTTTAATATACAACACTTTCCACAACAAAGTGAAGCTTGCAATCCGCGACTGCTTTGAAAGGGGGCAGGGTGAGCCTATAAGAAATGAAGCTTCCCTAAGAAAAATAAAATATCCCATGGGGAATAGGGCCATTGATGGGGGTTTCAGATGCAGTATTCTATGCCGAAAGGTGTGGGGCATCTCCAGTTGGGAAACGTTTGCCCCTCACAGGTATGACAGGCTGAAATCACCAAAAGTTGCATCTTAATGGAAGAGTAGCAGAGACCGGAGTCAGAGGGAAAGGAGGTACTCCAGAAGAGAGAGTTTTAACTAGACAGGTGAACTGGTGCAGGCCACGGGCAGAAGCCCACAGACAGAAATGCTTCCATTTCGTGGCATAAGTAACCACAGTGGAAGGTTTGAGCCACAACCATGACCTCAGCAACCCTCAGATAAACTATGAAGCAGGTCATGACTGTCTGTAGAAGCCAGGTATGCAGATGTAGTAATCAGATCTGGATGGACCAGGCACCTTGCTCCTTGGATAGCAAGTGTGAGGCCAGTGGCAGGGGAATCAGGGGTTCCACAGCAAGCTGGGGTACTAGAAGTCTCCCTATCCAGGAAAGGGACAATGCGTCACACACTACATCAGGCCCTGGATCTCATGATCAGAAATTGGGCAGTTTGCTGTTTGATGGGGACAAAAAGAGGTCCAGATCTGGACGTCCCCATCTTTCAAATGGGTCCTCCACTACGGACAGCAGTAGCTCCCACTCCTGCACCTTGGACCGTGATCGGCACAGTCCATCGGCCAAGGTGTTTCAGACTCCTAGAACATGAACCGCTGTGAGTGATAGTGGTCTATGGCCCAGAGCCACACCTTCAGCCTCCTGAAAGAAGACAGGAGTAGGTCTCACCCCCCCCCCGGAAAATGTAAAAGACTGACATGGCTCTGAATCAACAGGGGCTCTGAAGGAAGGACCGTTCGGAATGTGTAGAGAGCATAAACTGCTCATCTTCAGGACATCAATATGCAGGTTTTGTTCCACTGGAGATAAGGAACCCTGGTTCTATTGATCTTCAAGATGGGCTCCTCATCCTAGACCGGAAGAGTCTGGTCAGATTTGTTGCAGAGAGCCCATCCAGAATGGCACTAATCTCCAAACTGAGAGGAGTCAGCCACAAAGAAAAAGTCTTAGTCACTGCTCTGGAGATCAGAATGGACAGAACAAGCTTGCCCACCCATTGGTTCCACTGAACTCAAGAGTGACCATTGGGGAACTCTTGTATAGGTCATGCTAAAGGGCCCACTGTGGCTGCTGCCATGTGGCAGAGTGGCTGGAGCATACTCTGGGCCAGAAATTGGCAGGACATGGAGATGACCCAGGATGAAAATTGGCAGGAAACGGAGACTGAGCAGGTACTCTAAAGCTGGTCTGCCCTGTCAGGGGGCATCTTTCCCTGTGAGGCATCCAGAATGGCCCATATGTATTGTAGACCTTGGTGGGGCCAAGGGGACAACTTTGTGATGTTCAGTGTGACGTCTAGATCCATGAATAGCTGGAAGGTTTCAGACAGGGTGGACAGTAGAAAAACCCTGTCAGGGCTGTTAGAAGCAAATCCAGGTAGGGGTAGATACAACTGCTCAGTCTTTAGAGAGCCGCAGCAACCACTGCAAGGCACTTAGTGAACGTGCGCAGTGCAGAGGAAAGGCTGAAGAGCAGGGACCGAAACTGGTAATCCTTCCCTTAGTCTGGGAGTACCAAGATATGGAAGCAGGTGTCCTGTATATCAAGGGAACAAAGCCAGTCTCCTTGAAGCATGGAGAGCAGACTCTGCAGGGTCACCATCCTGATAGTACAGTTACTTAAGAACTTACTGTTAACAGTAGATAGAGAGATTCCAGCAGTAGGTCATAACATAGGAATACACCCCCTGGTGTCAGAAGTGCATGTCAAACTTTTGCTACCAATGTCTGGTGGAGGACCACCCACCCGATGTCACATGACAGACGTCACAGTGACCTATATAGTGGGCAGTCCCACCGGAGAACCAATAAGGTTAACAGAGGAGAAAGGATGAATATCCTGGAGTCCAGTTCAGAATGATCTGCAAGAAATGCCAAGACTGGGGGAAGGAGGGGAAGTGTCACCTACTGCACAAACCTCCTGAAGATCAACTGTTATGGCAAGTTCTTCTGTAATTGTACTATCTTACCTTGAGAGGGTTCCTGCAGTAGATCATAACATAGGACTGAATCCAACGAAGTCACTCTTGGAGACCAACAGAAGCACAGGAGGAGAAAAACCTGAAAACCACAAAAGCAGGCCTAAGACAGTAGGTCCTGCAAACTGGCGAGGCCAAAACCAGCCTTGCGCCTAGAGGCAATGTCCAGAATACTACTATGTGAAGTTATGGACAGAACTCCAGGTTGCTGGCACACAATCTGATGCAGAAATGTTTCTTAGGAAAGCTGCACAAGCAGTCATACCTCTGGAAAGTGACATGTGACCTCTCCCGGAAGAGAGGTATTGTACTTCTGGTAACCAAAGTGGATGCAGTTAGACAGCCATTTGGAGAGGCACTGCTTAGAAACTACCGACCAAGAATTTGGTGGCAAAGGAAACGAAAAGCTGATCTGACTTGTGTATGCCCTGGGTCCTGTGGACATAACACAAAGCCCTATGTACATCCAATGAATGGAGAGCCACACCCCTATTCGTGTGAACGGGGTAGCATGCAAGGAGTTCAAAAGTTTGGTTTATGGTGAATGGAGACTTCCGAGGGAAGAAAATACAGGTTACTCACCTGTAACAGGAGTTCTAGGAATGGTATATGTTGTTCATCCACACTTTTTGGCAGGTTCCTTGCCGCTTTAAATCTTGCGGAAGGTCTTCAAGCTGGCTCCTCCCACCCACCCGGGTGGTAAAACTCTGCTCCGCCCCATGACGCCAGATCTGGCCCGCAGGAAGCTCAGGTTGTGCGTCGAAGCCGGGGAGGTCAGGTGGATGAACAACATATACCATTCCTAGAACTCCTGTTACAGGTGAGTAACCTGTATTTCTAGGGACATGGATATGTTGTTCATCCACACTTATTGGCAGACTCCTAGCAGTTCTCCGGGATGAGGGAGGCAAGGCACTCTACTTAGGGAATAAGACTGAGAACCGAGGCCCCAAAACCAGCATCCCGTGTGACTCAAGGTCGATGTGGTAATGGGTAATAAAGGTGTGTGCCGACTTCCAGGTAGCAGCCCTGCAGATTTCCTGATAGGGACGTCCCTGGAAGCAGCCACCGATGCAGCAGTATGACGGGTAGAATGAGCTCTTATCCTCTGGGAGGCTCCATGCCTGCCAACTTATAGCAGAGATCTATGCAGGAGGTGACCACCTGCTTATCGTCTCGCTTGGCTGCAGGTCTGCCAAGAGGGTTTCAGTGTAGGTCACCAACAGCTGCCAACCTCTCCTCGAATTTCAGCCAAGCGCCCTTATAATAAGCGAGCTCTTCTAGAGTCCAAAATATGGCGCTTGCATTCAGCCTCCGGAGGTGTGATTGGGGTAGAACACCGGCAGAGTCAACACCTGGTTAAGGTGAAACTCGACACCACCTTCGGAAGGAATTTCGGTGGGGGCGAGGACAACCTTGTCCCTGTGGAAGACCAGGTAAGGAGACTCAATGCAGAGCGCCTGGAGTTCTCCCATCCTTCGGACTGACGGATAGCCACCAAGAAGGCGGTCTTCCACGACAGGTGAGAGTTCACACCTGTGCATTGGTTCGAATGGCTTGCCCATGAGCTTTGCCAGTACCAGCAGTAAATCCCACGGAGGTGGAGGTTCTCGCACCGGAGGGGAAATGTGATCAAGGCCTTTGAAAGAGCGCCAGACCACCTTCTCCTGCGCCACCGACTGCTCCCCGGCCCACGCCCGGTAAGCAGAGATGGCTGCTAGGTGCATCTTTAGGGTCGTCAACCTAAGCCCTTGACTAGAAAGGAACCATAAATAGTCCAAAATGCTTGCCAAAGAACAGGAGGAAGGGTCCAAGCCCTTGCCCTGACACCAAATGGAAAATCTCTTCCATTTGAAGGCATAGCATTTCCTGGTCGACTCCTTACAGGGCGCCTCAACAACATTGAGGACCTCGTTGGAAAGACCCAAGGCCTGGAACTCTAGCCGCTCAGGAACCAGGCGGTCAGGTGTGAGGGATTGAAGGTCCGGATGGAACACCTTTCCCTGATTGACTGAGAGCAGGTCTGGGCGAGCTGGAAGCTGCCTCGGGAGCCTGGAGCCGAGGCTGAGGAGATCTGGGTACTAGAACTGGCGGGGCCAGTCTGGGGCTATCAGAATCACCTGCGCCTTGTCCCTCCTTGCCTTGAGAAGCACCTTGTGAATCAAGGGAAATGGGGAAAGGCGAAGAGGCCCGGGGTCCACAGCCTCGAGAAGGCATCCCCCTGCAGCGAGCCCCGAGGGGGCGGGCATGAAACAGCCTCAGCTTCTGCTGCCTCCCTGAGGCAAACAGGTCCACCTGAGGTGTGCCCCAGTGGGAGAACAGATCTTGTACTACCTCCGGCAGGAGAGACACACGTGAGATGCAGCCCCTATCCGGCTCAGGTCATCGGCCAGGATGTTGGAGGCTCCTGCCACATGAATGGCTAGGAGATCCGCCTCCAGGCTGCGCACGAGTGACCAAATGCGGAGAACTTCCTTGCACAGAAGCATGGAACGTGTCCCGCCCTGGCGGTTTAGGTAGTACATGGTCGTGGTATTGTCCGTCTGGACTCTGACCACTTGACCCCGGAGAAACGGAGCAAAGGCGGTGAGAGCTAGGCGGACCATTCGGAGCTCCAGCAGGTTGATGTGGCATCGGGACTCCCGCGGGGACCAGAGGCCGTGCGCTCAGTGTTCCCCAGATGGGCACCCCAACCCATCAGAGAGGCATCGGTCGTTAGAGAGACCGTCGGCTCGGGGCGGACAAACGGGATGCCCTCCTACAGATGAGATGGAACGGTCCATCATTGGAGAGCGCTCCACATCTCCTGGGTCACCACCACTAGCTGGTCCAATGGATCGCAGCGTTGTGACCACTGGCTGGCCAACCCCCACTGAAGAGGGCGCATGCGCCAGCGTGCCCAACGGACCACGCTGGTGCAGGCCACCATGAGACCCAGGAAGTCCAGGGCAGGGCGCGATTGCCCAACCAGAAATGATTGGGCAAAGAAGGTAAGAACCTCGGCCCTGTCCGCCGGGAGCCGTGCTCTGACTCGAAGAGAGTCGAGCTCTGCCCCGATAAACAGAATCACCTGTTCGGCTCGAGTTCCAACTTGGCCTCGTTGATGAGAAGGCCGACTTGAGAGCAAACCTGGAGGGCCAGATCTCTGGACCGCTCCACCTCCTGTCTGGAGGGGGCTGCTATCAGCCAATCGTCCAGGTAAGGGTACACCCGGACCTCTTGGCGCCACAGGAAAGCTGTCACCACTGCAATGCATTTGGTGAAGACCCTGGGAGCTGGAGACAGGCTAAAGAGCATGGCTCGGAACTCGAAGAGGGATCCCTCCGCTCGAAAGCGAAGGAATCTCCGATGTGACGGACGGATAGGGACATGAAAGAATGCGTCCTGCAGGTCCAGAGAGCAGAACCACACGCCGTGTTCCAGAGATGGTATTATCTGCACCAGAGTGACCATCCTGAAGGTTCGAGACCTTAGGAACTTGTTCAGGTCGTGTAGGTCGAGAATGGGGCGCCAGCCCCCCGTCCATTTCAGAACCAGGAAGTACCTGGACACAAACCCCGGGTCTGAGGGGGGGTCCGCTACCTCCCTGATCACCTCCTTTTGGAGGAGGAGAGCGATGTCGCCGACGAGCTGACGGTGAGGCATGGACCCGAGGCCCCGAGGTGCAGTTGCTGAAGGGCGGGGCCTGCTCGAATTCTAGAGGCAGGCCTTTTTCCACCACCTCCAGTACCCACCTGTCCATGGTAATAACGGACCAGGCGGAAAGGAAGTGTTGAGCCGTCTCCACGGGGAGCTAGGGTGAGGTGACAGGGATGGGGCGACACCCCAGCCCGTCACTGGGCAGGCTTGGAGGAGGACCGGCCGAGGGACCTCCTGGGCCTTTTACCTCCCTGCTTCCTGTTGGAGGAAGCCGACTGCTTGGGTTTAGATGCCAGCCAAGCCTGCTGGTCCTGACGCTGCTGGGTTGGCGCTACCAAGGACAAAAGGGCTTAGGCTGTGGCTTGGGCCTTTGTCCTTCTGAGTGGAAGAGACCGAGTCCAAGGTAGCACTGGACTTCTCGATCCTCTGCAGGTGACCTTCCACCCCAGGGTCAAGAGGTCAGTCCCAAAGGGAACATCCGCCAACCTTGTGCTGGTATCAAGTAAGGTGGATATCCTCAGCCAAGCCTGACGACGATGGCCACTGCAGCCGCCACAGACCTGGCACATGAGTCCCCAATGTCTAAAGCAGTCTGGAGCTGCTGTTTGGCCACTGCCCTGCCCTGGTCCCGCACCCGCCTGACCGTAGTCTGCAGATCCACGGGAAGATGAGGGACGACCTCATCCAGGGAGCCCAACAGGGCATGAGAAAAATGTGCCATGAGGACGGCTGAATTGGCCTGACGAAGGCCGAGAGGGGACGCAGCATAGACTTTTCGCCCAGCATAATCCAATTTCTTGGATTCCTTGTCGGGAGGTTTGTCCACATCCCTGGTGTTCCCGGCGCGCCGGAAAATGCTGTCAGTAACCAACCCCTCAGCAGAGGAGTGTTCCGAAAAAACGGACAGGGAACCGGTAGGGACCGCATACTTCCTGGCCATCCTGGCCGAAGGCGCAGGGCAGGAAGCAGGGTGCTGCCAAAGCTCCAAGGCCGGACCCACTATGGCCTCGGCCACCGGAAAGGCCTCCGTAGGGGAATCCCCTCTGTCCAGAAGCTCCGTGAGGGGATATCTGGCCCGTTTAGAAACTGGTTCGAGCTTCATCCCGGTGGACTCAGATGAGCCGAAGCAATCCTAGGAAGGACGAAGGGCTATCGTCCACTGACTGTCCTCCTGAGGACTCCAAGTCCATTCGCTTGGAGAAAAGGGAGGAATCATGCTCGGACTCGGAAGAGTCCTCAAAGAGCTGCCTCGGGCCTGAGCCACCCTCCACCTGCCGAGGTCTATCGGGAGTGAGGGTGACGGACAGCCTATGGGGCAGTCCCTGAGCCGACAGAGAATTTTTGGTTGGAGCCCCAAATAACGGCTGTGGAGGCAGAGGTTCCACCGGAATCGGTGGGGCAGCTGGAATTGGCCGAACCGGCCTGGGAACAGGCTCCTCGGCTACAACGAGGGGTTGTTTCGGCCGCTCCGGTGACAGCCACTTAATGGCCGGGGAAGACGACGGCGTCAGCTTATTCCCGGTCAAAAGGAGCTGTTGCCACACGAGTTCCTCATACCTCCGATGCAACTTGCGCCGAAGCCTCTCCTCGTCCGAGGAGGAGGAAGAGCGGCGGTGCCGCTTGCCGCAGTGCCGAGACAGAGACCGCCTATGACGGCGGGATCGGCTGGACCCCGAAGACGTCAGAGACCCTCGGCTAGGCAGAGGACGGTGCGGGGAGGTGTCGGGAATCGGCACTCCCCTCGGTTCGGACGATTCCACCGAAGGCTCCGGAACCGGAGGCACAGACGAGCCGACGGGATCCTCAACTCCCACCGGGGAAACCGGGGAGAGGGGATTCTCAGCTTCTCCAGCAGACAACCCGTCCAACGGGTCAAGAAAAATCTCGACCGCGTCGACGGGAGTCTCGGTCAACTGGCCTGACAGGGACACCGTGAAGCCAGTGGCCGAAGCCGAAGGGCCGACCGAAGTCGACTGTCGACAACTAGGGAGAGGGGGATCTTTCCCGCTCCCAGAAGAGTCAGTGAGACTGTCTCTTTTTGGACAAGAGAAAAAGGTCCAGAAGAAATTGGACCCTCACCTTTCGTCGAGAGGGTCAGACAAAGCTCCTTAAAAGAAGCCAAATAAGAGGTATTGAGAGATAGCGGGACAAATGCCGCAGCAGAGGTAGAAGCGGCTTGCGCCGCCGCTTCGAGGGCGATCATCTGCTCGAGCTGATCCGCCGAGCCCGCCGCCGGACACCGCCGACCGGGCCTCTTTAGACTTAACCGGAGGAAATCTTTTCTCGGGACGCCCCAGCTGTAAACGGGCAGCACGGTCTTGGAGGACGTAGGCCGAAAAAGAAGAGCACAGGTCGCAAGCCTGCGGGTCGTGCTCAAGGCCTAAGCAGTAGACGCATGTGGAGTGCGGATCCGTCCGAGACATCTTCTGCCCGCAGAGGCATCTCCGGAAACCAGGAGTCGATTTGTCCATCGCAGCCGCGAGGGAGAGAAGACTGAAGTCTTTTTAGCAAAAAACTTTTGATTTCGAAAATTCGAAGAATTAGGAACCAGTCTTATATGCAGAGCATTAAGGAAGATCTGGCGTCATGAGGCGGAGCCGAGAGTTTTACCACCCAGGTGGGTGGGAGGAGCCAGCTTGAAGACCTTCCGGCAAGATTTAAAGCGGCAGGAACCTGCCAATAAGTGTGGATGAACAACATATCCATGTCCCTAGAACCTAGAATTTCTACACAAGACCGCCTGGTCCCTCTGAAAAATCAGATTAAGGCTCTTCACACAAGGGCCTAAAGCTCAGAAATTCTTAGAGCAGAAGAAATAGCAACCAAAGAGCTCTTTCCAGGACAAGTAGTGCATATCACAGCTTAAAGCCAGTTCCAAAGGAGAGCATGTAAGCTTTTCTAAAATACAAATTTAGATCCCAAATGGGGTAGGGATGCAGATAAGGTAGTCTTCCATTTGAAAATCCCCTTAGAAAGGAATTGGGGACCTCCAACTGACATACGTTTTCCCCATCCACTAGGATGTGGTAGGCCAAAATAGCAGACAAGTGAACTTTTAGAGAGGAATAGCCTAGACCAGAATCCGACAGCTGCAACAGGTAATCCATGACCTCTGGTACTGAGCATTTAAAGCGGTAATAACCCTTAGCTGCTGCTCAGATGGAAAATCTTTTCCATTTCATCGCATAGGTGGACCTGATGGAGGACTTCCACGCTTCTACCAGGACCTAAGCGACCCTCTGGGAGACTCCAAAGCATAACAATTAAGTCTGAAGGAGCCAAGCATACAGATCTACGGTGCAGAGACCAGGATGCACTAGCCTGCCCTGATCCTGAGTCAGTCAACTGTGTTTAAGAGGGAAGAGAAATACAGGTTACTCACCTGTAACAGGAGTTCTAGGAATGGTATATGTTGTTCATCCACACTCATTGGCAGTATCCTTGCCGCTTTAAATCTTGCCGGAAGGTCTTCAAGCTTGCTCCTCCCACCCACCCGGGTGGTATAACTCTCGGCTCCGCCCCATGACGCCAGATCTGGCCCGCTGGAAGCTCAGGTTGTGCGCCGAAGCCGGAGTAGGAATGTAGGGGATGAACAATATATACCATTCCTAGAACTCCTGTTACAGGTGAGTAACCTGTACTTAGGACATGGATATGTTGTTCATCCACACTCATTGGCAGACTCCTAGCAGTTCTCCGGGAGGAGGGAGGCAAGACGACACCCCCAATACTTACTTGGGAAAGAGAGACTGAGAACCGAGGCCCCAAAACCAGCATCCCGGCGTGACTCAAGGTCGATGTGGTAATGGGTAATAAAGGTGTTTGCTGACTTCAGGTAGCAGCCCTGCAGATTTCCTGGATAGGGACGCCCCTGGAAGCAGCCACTCGTGCAGCAGTATGGCGGGTAGAATGAGCTCTTATCCCTCTGGGAGGCTCCATGCCCGCTAACTTATAGCAGAGATCTATGCAGGAGGTTACCCACCTGCTTATCGTCCCGCTTGGCTGCAGGTCTGCCAGATGCGGCTTCAGCGTAGGTGACAAACAGCTGGCGAACCTCTGCAATTTCAGCCGCAAGGCCTTTATAATAAGCGAGCGCCTCTAGGGTCCAGAGTATGGAGCCTATATTCGGCCTCCGAGGTGTGATTGGGTAGAACACTGCAGAGTCAACACCTGTTAAGGTGAAACTCCTACACCACCTTCGGGAAGGAATTTCGGGTGGGGAAGGCAGGACAACCTTGTCCCTGTGGAAGACCAGGTAAGGAGACTCGATGGAGCGCCTGGAGCTCTCCCATCCTTCTGGCTGACGTGATAGCCACCAAGAAGGCGGTCTTCCACGACAGGTGAGAGAGAGCACACCTGTGCATAGGTTCGAATGGCTTGCCCATGAGCTTTGCCAGTACCAGCAGTAGATCCCGACGGAGGTGGGGGTTCCCGCACTGAGGAAATGTGATCAAGGCCTTTGAAAAGCGCCAGACCACTTCTCCTCCTCCCCTCCTCTCTTCCGCCTCGACGCTCGCCCGCGCTCGTAAGCAGAGAATGGCTGCCAGGTGCACCCTTAGGGTCGCCGACCTAAGCCCTTGACTAGAAAGGGACCATAAATAGTCCAAGATGTTGCCAAGGAACAGGAGGAAGGGTCCAAGCCCTTGCTCTGACACCAAATGGAAAACCTTTTCCATTTGAAGGCATAGCATTTTCTGGTCGACTCTACGGACGCCTCAACTACATTGAGGACCTCGTCGAAAGACCCAAAGCCTGGAACCTAGCCGCTCAGGAACCAGGCCGTCAGGGTGCAGGGATTGAAGGTCCGGATGGAACACCTTCCCTGATTGACTGAGAGCAGGTCCGGCGAGCTGGAAGCTGCCATGAGTCCTGGAGCTGAGACTGAGGAGATCTGGTACCAGAACTGGCGAGGCCAGTCTGGGGCTATCAGAATCACCTCTTGTCCCTCCTCGCCTTGAGAAGCACCTTGTGGATCAAGGAAATGGGGAAAGGCGAAAGAGGCCCGGGTCCATTGCTCGAGAAGGCATCCCCTGCAGCGAGCCCTGCTGAGGGGGGCGGGCATGGAACAGACTCAGCTCGCTTCTCCGTGGAGGCAAACAGGTCCACCTGAGGTGTGCCCCAAAGGGAGAACAGATGCTGTACTACTCCGCAGGAGAGACCACTCGTGGGATGCAGCCCCTATCCGGCTCAGGGCATCGGCCAGGGTGTTGGAGGCTCCTGCCACGTGAATGGCTAGGAGATCCGCCTCAGGCTGCGACGAGTGACCAAATGCGGAGAGCCTTGCATAGAAGCATGGAGCGCGCCCGCCCTGGCGGTTTAGATAGTACATGGTCGTGGTATTGTCCGTCTGGACTCGGACCACTTGACCCCGGAGGAACGGAGCAAAGGCGGTGAGAGCTAGGCGGACCGCTCGGAGCTCCAGCAGGTTGATGTGGCATCGGGACTCCCGCGGGGACCAGAGGCCATGAGCCCGGTGTTCCCCCAGATGGGCACCCCAACCCATCAGAGAGGCATCGGTCGACAGAGAGACCGTCGGCTCGGGGCGGACGAACGGGATGCCCTCCTGCAATTGATCTGGAACGGTCCACCACTGGAGAGCATTCCACATCCCCTGTGTCACCGACACAAGCTGGTCCAAGGGATCGCAGCGTTGTGACCACTGGCTGGCCAGTCCCCACTGGAAGGGGACGATGTTCCAGCGGGCCCAACGGACCACGCTGGTACAGGCCGCCATGAGACCCAGGAGGCGAGAGAAGTCCCGGCAGGGGCGAATTGCCCAACCAGAAATGATCGGGCAAAGGAGGAAAGAACCTCGGCCCTGTCCGCGGAGCCGCGCCTGGCTCAAGAGAGTCGAAGGGCGCCCGATGAATAAAATCACCTGCTTCGCTCGAGTTCCGACTTGGCCTCGCTGACAAGGGAGGCCCAGTTGAGAGCAGACCTGAGGGCCAGATCTCTGGACCACTCCGCCTCCTTCCTGGAGGGAGCTGCTATCAGCCAGTCGTCCAGGTAAGGGTACACCCGACCCCTCGGCCGCGAGGGAATGCTGTCACCACTGCCATGCATTTGGTGAAGACCCTGGGAGCTGGAGACAAGTCAAGGGCATGGCTTGAACTCAAGAGAGATCCTTCCTGGAAGGCTTAAGGAATCTCTGGTGAGACGGACGGATAGGACGTGAAAACGCTGGGCCCTGCAAGTCCAGAGAGCAGAACCACACGCTGCCCAAGGGATGGTATTATCTGAGCCAGAGTGACCATCCTGAAGGTTCTAGACCTTAGGAACTTGTTTAGGTCGTGTAGGTCGAGAATGGGGCGCCAGCCCCCCGTCCGTTTCGGAACCAGGAAGTACCTGGACACAAACCCTGGGTCTGAAGGAGGGTCCACCACCTCTCTTACCACCTCCTTCTGGAGGAGGAGAGTGATGTCGGCTCGACGAGCCGCCAGTGAGGCTGGGGATCCCGGAGCCCCCCGAGGGGCGACGGCTCTGAAGGGTGGTGCCTGCTCGAATTCCAGAGGCAGGCCTCTTCCCACCACCTCCAAGACCCACCTGTCCGTGGTAACAGCGGACCAGGCGGAACGGAAGTGCTGGAGCCGTCCCCCAATGGGGACCTAGGGGGTAGTGACGGGATGGAGGCGACACCCCTCAGCCCGTCACTGAGCAGGCTTGGAGGAGGGACCGGCCGAGGGACCTCCTGGGCCCTTTCCTCCCTGCCTCCTGTTAGAGGAAGCCGGCGGCTTGGGTTTGGGATGCCAAGGCCGAGCCTGCTGGCCCTGACGTTGCTGGGCCGGGCGCGCCGGGGGCACAGAAGGACGAAAGGGCTTAGGCTGTGGTTTGCGGCCTTTGTCCTTCTGAGCGGAAGAGACCGAGTCCAAGGTGGCATTGGACTTCTCGATCCTCTGCAGGTGACCTTCCACCCCAGGGCCGAAGAGGTCAGTCCCCAAAAAGGGAACATCCGCCAACTTGTGCTGGGTATCCGAAGTAAAGGTGGATATCCTCAGCCAAGCCCGCCGACGCATAGCCACTGGCGCCGCCACCGATCTGGCACATGAGTCCCTACATCCAAAGCAGTCTGGAGCTGCTGTTTGGCCACTGCCGCCCTGGTCCCGCACCTGCTTAACCGTAGTCTGCAGATCGGCGGGAAGATGAGGGATGACCTCATCCAGGGAGCCCAACAGGGCATGAGAAAAATGTGCCATGAGGACGGCCGAACTGGCCTGACGAAGGCCGAGAGAGGACGCAGCGTAGACTTTTCGCCCGACATAGTCCAATTTCTTGGACTCCTTGTCAGGAGGTTTGTCCACATCCCTGGCGTTCCGGGCGCGCCGGAAAACGCTGTCGGTAACCAACCCCTCAGCAGAGGGGTGTTCCGAAAAACCGGACAAGGAACCGGTAGGGACCGCATACTTCCTGGCCATCCTGGCCGAAGGCGCAGGGCAGGAAGCAGGGCGCTGCCAAAGTTCCAGTGCTGGACCCACTATGGCCTCGGCCACCGGAAAGGCCTCCGTCGGAGAATCCCCTCGGTCCAGAATCTCCGTGAGGGGATACCTGGCCCGTTTGGAAACGGGTTCGAGCTCCATCCCGCTAGACTCCGAGATGAGCCGAAGCAGTCCTAGGAAGGACGACGGGCTATCGTCCATTGGCTGACCTCCTGAAGACTCCAAGTCCAGTCGCTTGGAGAAGAAGGAGGAATCATCTTCGGACTCGGAAGAGTCCTCGAAGAGCTGCCTCTGGCCTGAGCCACCCTTCACCTGCCGAGGTCGGTCGGGAGTGAGGGTAACTGACA
This sequence comes from Neoceratodus forsteri, assembly GCA_016271365.2. NCBI lineage: Eukaryota > Metazoa > Chordata > Ceratodontiformes > Ceratodontidae > Neoceratodus > Neoceratodus forsteri. Next base: position 89,215,504 of record JADMNL010000028.1, read on the forward strand.
GCCGATGGGGTAAACCCTTAGCCGACCGAGAATCCTTGGTCGGAGCCCCAATTGGTGGCTGTGGAGGCGGAGGTTCCACCGCAATCGGTGGAGCAGCTGGTTTTGGCCGAACAACCGGCCTGGGTATAGGCCCCCGGCAAGTCGAGGGTTGTGTCGTTGCCCGGTGACAGTTACTTAATGGCCGGGGAAGGCGCCGAGTCGGCTTATTCTCGCCAGGAGGAGCTGTTGCAAGAGCAAGGTCTCTCGCATCACGACGTACTTACGCCGCCTCCTCATCCGAGGAGGAGGACGAGGACGAGGCGACGCCGCCATCGCGCGTGCGACCGAGACCGCATGACGGTGGAACGGCTGGACCGCGAAGAGGTCCGAGACCGAGACCGAGAGTCCCGGAATTTCCGGGGTCGGTGCAGGGAGGTGTCGGCTGGAACCGACACTCCCTTCGGCTCGGAAGGTCCATCCGAGGGCTCCGGAACCGGAGGCACAGGCGAGCCCACGGGATCCTCAACTCCTCCCGGGGGAACCGGGGAGAGGGGAATCTCGGCTGCTAAAGGCGACAGCCCGTCCAATGGGTCGAGAAAAATCTCGACTTCATCAGTGGGAGTCTCGGTCAACTGACCTGACGGGGACACCGTGAGGCCAGTGGCCGAAGCCGAGCGGTCGACCGAAGCCGACGGTCGACGGCCCGGGGAGAGGGACCTTTCCCGCTCCCAAGAGCGTCGACGGAGGGACTTACCCTTGTCCCTCTTTTTGGACCGAGAAAAAGGTCCAGCAGACGCAGGCCCTTCTCCTTTAGTGGAGAGGGACAGACAAAGCTCCTTAAAGGAAGCCGTGTAGGAAGAACCCAGAGAGAGCGGGATAAATGCCGCGGCCGAGGAAGATACGGCCCGCGCCGCCTCCTCTTCGAGGGTGACCATCCGCTCGAGCTGATCCGCCGAGCCCGCCGCCGCGGACACCGCCAACCGGGCCTCCTTGGACTTCACCGAGGGAAACGCTCGGACGCACTCAGTTGCAATCGGGCAGCACGGTTCTCGAGGACGAGGCCAAGAAAGATGAGCACAGGTCGCAAGCCCGCGGGTCGTGCTCAAGGCCTAAGCAGTAGACACGCGGAGTGTGGATCCGTCGGGACATCTTCGCCCGCATGGGCATCTCCGAAATCCGGGAGTCGATTTATCCATCGCAGCCGCGAGGGATCGAAGACTGAAGTCTTTTTGCAAAATATTATTTTTAAATCCGCAAACGGAGAAATAGGAACCAGTCACAAACGCAGAGCGTTAAGGAGGGAACCTGAGCTTCCAAGCGGTAAGGAAGATCTAGCGTCATGGGGCGGAGCCGAGAGTTATACCACCCGGGTGGGTGGGAGGAGCAAGCTTGAAGACCTTCCGGCAAGATTTAAAGCGGCAAGGATACTGCCAATGAGTGTGGATGAACAACATATCCATGTCCCTAGAACTGGGGTTTCCACAGCCAGGTGCTGCAGGAGTGGGAGCAGATCTGCCTCTGCCAGTGGGGGGGCTATAAGAAGCATCAGAGCCCCTTCTGCCTGAACTTTCAGAAGGACATGCTGTAGAATAGGAAAGCGAGGGAAGGCGTACAAGTACTTCACTGTTCAGCAGAGACAACACGTCTTGTCAAATAGCACCAAGCTCTGGAACAAGCAAGCAAAGCCTGGGTAGTTTTGCGCTGGATGGGGAGGTGAAGAGGTTCTACTGGTCCCCAAAGATATAGCATCTCTGCCACGTCCTGATGCAGCTCCCATTTGTGAGCTTGTGTCAAGGTTAGACAGGCTGTCCGCCAGGACATTGTAGACATCTGGGATGTGCACGGCCATGAGGAACAGGTCGTGTTGGACTGTCCAGAACCACACCCGCACCGTTTCCCTATATATAGTGGGTACCATCAGGTGCCTCCCTGCTTGATACACCAGACCACTGACATGGCTGTTTGTACTGCCAGTGTTCCCGCAAACAGAAAGGGCTGAAAGGCATAAGGGCAGAAAGAAATCGCCTTCATCTCCAGGATGTTTATGTGGAGAGGCACTTCCAGCTGAGACCATGTACCTCGTGTCTGATGACCCCAAGGTGGGCTCCCCAACCCCAGGCTAGAGGAGTCTGGTGAGGGTCCAGGAGGGAAGGGGTGCCCCGAAAGGTAACCCGAGACGGGTTGACAGGATTCTGCCACCGTAAGAGGTCTGAGTGCGCTGGACACCAGTACCGGATGATTCAGGCATTAGAGCAATGGTCCCATTGGATTCTAAACATCCACTGGTTGACGCTCATGTGTAATCTGGCTAAGGGAACTACAGAAATGGTCGCTGCCATGGGGCCAAGAAGGCATAGGAACACCCTGGCAGGAATGAGTATGGAGAGAGTAGAAGATGGACTTGCTCCTGCAAAGTATCTGCTCTGTCAGAGGGCAAGAACGCTTTGCCCTGGCCAGTGTCCAAGACTCCCACAATGAATTGGGGTCACGAGGAGGAGGTTGGGGACAACTCAGGGAAGTTAACTGTTCCCCAATCTGGAGAAGAGGTCCAATGTGAAGGACAGCGACTCCTCCAGGCCGTCTCTGGATAGGGCCAGTAAGAGCCAATCGTCCAACTAAGGGAACACTGCAATGTCCCGACAAAGCGCCACTACCACCATCACTAGGTACTCTGAAAACCCTGGATGCCAAAAAGAGTCCAAAGAGAGCTTCGAATTGAAAATGCCTCCCCAGAAAAAGGAAAAATGCAGGAACTGGGAGGGAATATTGCAATGTGGAAGTAGGCATCCTGTATGTCCAGGGCACAGAGTCAATGGTCTTTCTGCACTAAGGGCAGAAGACCCTGCAGTCTGCATGCGAAACCTTTTGTATTCTACAAAATGATTCAGCTGGCTGAGGTCTCCAGTCTTTCGGGACCAGGAAAAAAATGGGAGTAAAACTACTGCTCCCAGACAGGGACCGGCTCTACAGCAGATTTTTGCAATAGGGCCAGAATCTCCTCCACGACCAGAAACGCCTGGTTAGGGGAGTAACGTGCAGTTACGTACGCAAGATCTTACCGTAACAGTAGATCTTGGAGAAGAACTCTTCCAGCAGGTTACACCATTAGGACTGAAGCTGGCAGGCACCAGGACCCCACATAAATTTTCTACCTAGCAGAATCCAGAGGGACCGCCTCCATCAGCCCTGCCCCCGTCGGGCATCATAAAAGGGGGCAGTCCCCCAAAATCCACAATTCTGCCGAAGACTCCTGGCTGCTAGATGACATCAGAAGTGGAGACTGAGGATCCGCCATCAAAAGGTATTCAGAGCGGTGTTAGAAACACCTAATCCTAGAAAAGAGATACTGGAACAACTCTACCTCCAGAGGGGAAGGTGGGAGGGAAGAAAAAAAATTACTCATCTTAGTAATTGTATTTCTTCTAATGGAGTCTTGCTGTATTCTGACAAGTCGCAGTTAGCTCCAGTTCTTGAACTGCCCCGGAGAGTGAAGTGTTAAATTCTATGCCAGGCATAGAGCGCTGGGCTCGAGCTCGGGGGAAAAAAACTGTCCTTTCAAACCGAAACAGTCAGATTATTAAGAGTTAAAACTCACTGATTAAATGTGGAAATTGTAAAAACTCCTAGTAGCCAACTAGGAAAGATTTTGGAGTCCCCAAAAGACTCAAGTCGGGGAAACCCAAAAAACCAAAACCAGATAATTACAACTCACCCCACACAAGAGTGGGGGGGGGGGAGAGACACCCCTGGGGTGCAACACTGCACCTGCCCACCCACTTCTCCAAAAACAGGTTCTGAGAGGGGAGGCAGGGAGGGAGGTCAGAATACAGGAAGACTATTAGAAATACAGTTACTAAGGTGAGTACATTTTTCTTCAAATATGAAATCTTGCTGTATTGACAAGTTGCAAACTACCAAGCAGTACCTCCAAGGAGGAGGGACAGAACCTACTTTGGGAATAGGCTCTGAGGCACTGCTGTGCCAAACCTAGTATCACTCCTAGCCTGGATATCCAAAGAGTAATGCTTGGTAAAAGGTATGAACTCTTCCAGGTGGCTGCTTGGCAGATTTCTAACAAAGGGATATCCCTAGCTGCAGCCAGAGATGCAGCTGTACCTCTAGCGGAATGAGCCCCGATGCCTGAGGGTGCAGTTATTCCCAGTTTTTCATAGCAGAATTGAATACAGGACACGATCCACCTGGCAATGGTTCTCTTGGAGGCAGGTTTTCCCTTATCTACTTCCCCATAAGTGAGAAACAACTGAAGGGAGTCAAACCTGTGACCCTTTGTACATTCCAAGTAGTAACTAAGGACCCTTGTAAAGTCTAAACTGTGTAGCCTCCGTTCCCCTGAGAAGATGTGATCAGTGAAGAACACAGGAAGGGACAGATTTAAGTGGAAATCAGAAACCACTTTAGGTAGGAACTTTGTATTGGTTTTAAGGACCACCTTCTCTATGGAAAGTCCGCCTTCACTGGCAGGGCTCGCAATTCACAGATACATCTAGCAGAACTAACAGCAATCAAAACCACAGTTTCCAAGTCAAGTACTTGAGCTCTGCTGAGGACATGGGCTCAAAGGGAGGTTGCATAAGCTGAGCAATACAAATATTCAAATCCCAGGCAGGAGCAGGATCCCTAAAAGGGGGACTTATGAAGCAAGCCTTTGAAAAATTTACAGAATACAGGGTGATACGACAGAGGAAGTTTTCCCCACTGACAGGAAAGCAGAAAGCGGACAAATGAACTTTAAGAGTAGCTAGTTTGAGGCCTAGCCATTAAGATGAACCATAGCATCCAGAACTGTAAACAAGTCAGCAGTATCTGGGGATATATACTTCTCTGCACACCAAACGCAGTCTCTTTTCCATTTTGAGTTGCAAGTTTTTCTGGTAGCAGGCATTCGAGAAGCTTTGAGAATATCCAGAACCCGTTGGGATAGGTGCAAATCTGCATACTCGCAACTCTTCAAGAGCCATGCCTTGATACTGAGTGACCGAAGATTGGGGTAGCAAATCCTCCCCCAAGAGGAGGTTAGCAGGTTGTAATTCCTGGGAAGATGTACCACTAGGGTCAGCACCAGGGGTACCAAGGTTGCCTGGTCCAATCTGGAGCAATCAGAATCACTTTGCAAGAATGTGACCTTATCTTGACTAGAACTTTGAACAGTAGAGGGAAGGCGAAGAAAAATTTCCCTTCCCATTTCAAAATCAGAGCATCCAGAGGTACTGAGCCCAAGACTGGGGGTCTGCAACAAAACAGAGGAAGTTGGTGATTGTCTGTGGCTGCAAAGAGATCTCTGGAGTGCCCCACCATGAGAAAAATCACCTTCAATACCAAGGGATCCAGGGACCCTTCGTGATGGCCCTGGGAAATCCTGCTCAATGCATCTGCTAGCATATTGTCCTTTCCTGGGAGGTGAACTGCCAGAGATATCTGTAGGGAATAAGCCAGGGAACCATATTTTCCTGGCCTCCGTTCACAAGGCCGTGGACAGTGCCTCCTTGCTCGATGTACCACATGGTGCTAGTGTCCGTCCTGACCTAAACCACCTTGTTCTGTACTGACAGAGAAAGCCAGTAGGGCAAGGAATACTGCCCTGAGCTCCAGAAGGTTGATGTGCAGAAGGGATTCCTGAGGGGACCACAATCCCTGAGCAGTGAGAGCCCCCAGATCGGCTCCCCAGCACTAAAGGGAAGTATCCGTGGTAGTAACCAGAGTGAATCTGAGAGATGAATGGAACACCCTGCCTCAGATTGTCCACGTCCTGCCACCACTGAAGGGCTCGAATCAAGGTCTGAGTGACAGGAACCAAGCTTGGTAACAGGATCTTTCCTTTGGTACTAAAAGGCTCTCAGATGGAACTGCATGTCCCTCATCTGAAACCTGGCTCCCTACTGTGGAAGCTGCCATGTGGCCCAGAAGCTGCAGAAAATGCCTTACTGGTCAACAAACAGGAAGGCAGGAAGGAAGGCAGGAGCGAGCCAGCTGAGAGATGACTTTTGCCCTTTCCAGAGGAAGGAAGGCTCTTGTTTTGAGGGTGTCCAACTCTGCTCCTATAAAAGTGAGGAGGTTGCACTGGTTCGAGAACTGACTTGGGGAGATGGAGGAACCCCAAAGAAGCGAGAACTTTGAGTAACCTACAGATCTTACTTCACTTGGTCTGGGGACTGGCCCACAAGGAGCCAATCGTCCAGATAAGGAAATATGGAACTCCTTTTTCTTCTTAAGGCTATCACTACTGCTATGCACTTCGTGAACACCCTTGGAGCTAAAGTTAGGCCAAAGAGCATTGCTCCGAACAGGTAATGGCCTGAGGGCAATTCGAACCAGAGGTACTTTCGGAGGGCGCACATGATGGGAATGTGAAAGTAGGCATCTTTGAGGTCCAGGGAGGCTAGCCAGTCTCCTGGTCTCAGAAGACAGAATTGTTCCCAGAGTCACCATCCTGAATTTTGGTTTTACTAGGTGCTAGTTAAGTATCTTAGATCTAGGATGGGTCGTCACTCCCCTGTCTTTCGGGATAGGGAAATACCTGGAATAAAGACCTTTGCCCCTGTACGGACTAGGAACTCTAGCGCCTTTAAAAGCCAGTAGAGACAAAACCTCTGCCTGTAAAGCAAGGGTTTCTGATGTACTTGCAGGTTGAAAGGATCTGGATCTCAATTTCGGAAAACTTTTGAAACAGAACCAGCCCCTGGCTTACAACCTCTAGGACAAACTTCTCTGAAGTAATAGACATCCAGTCCAGGACAAAGTAAGCCAGCATGCCTCCTACTGGAATGGGGGAGTCGACCTGGGCAGACACATCAGGGTGGCTGCACGGCAGCAGCCTTAGGCTGAGGGGTGGATGCAGCCATGCTCAACCCCCTTCTGCCTCTCCCTCTGAAGAACCCACTGAGAAAAAGGAGGCCTGTGCCTGGTAGAAAAGCCTATGAAAAGGCCTGCCCCTGGACTGCTGCCTCTGAGTAGTTGCCTGCCTCTCCCAGGCCTGGGCACTCCAATAAGTGATCCTGTATTCATACATTTTCTTCATGTAATTATGTCTGCTCCCCAAACAAAACCACCACTACAGGAAAATACATGGCCTTAGCCTGGGTGTCCTGTGAGAGGCAACTACATCTGAGTCAGGCCATTCTCTGAAGAGCCACAGATGTAGCCATGACTCTTGACATCACTGGAGTCCACAGCAGCATAAAAAAAAACAGGTTACTCACCAGTAACAGGAGTTCTAGGAATGGTACATGTTGTTCATCCACACTGTCTGGCAGGTTCCTTGCCGCTTTAAATCTTGCCAGAAGGTCTTCAATCTGGCTGCTCCCTCCCACACGGGTGGTAAAACTCTCGGCTCTGCCCCATGATGCCAGATCTAGCCCGCTGGAAGCCAGGTTGTGTGTCGAAGCCAGGGAGCTCAGGTGGGACGTGTGGACGAACATATACGATTCCTAGAACTCCCATTACAGGTGAGTAACCTGTATTTCTAGGGACATGGATATGTTGTTCATCCACACTGTCTGGCAGACTCCTAGCAGTTCTCCGGGAGGATGGAGGCAAGGTGCACACCCCCTACTTAGAGAATAATGACTGGAGAACCGAGGCCCCAAAACCAGCATCCCAGTGTGACCCAAGGTCGATGTAGTAGTGGGTAATGAAGGTGTGTACTGACTTCCAGGTAGCAGCCCTGCAGATTTCCTGGATAGGGACATTCCCTGGAAGCAGCCAGCGATGCAGGGGTATGGCGGGTAGAATGAGCTCTTATCCCTCTGGGAGGCTCCATGCTCGCCAACCTATAGCAGAGATCTATGCAGGTGGCCCACCTGCCCATCGTCCACTTGGCTGCAGGTCTGCCAGGTGAGGCTTCAGCATAGGTGACAAACAGCAGGCGAACCTTTCCCCAAACTTCATCCGTCTGCTCCTTGTAAAAAGCGAGCGCTCTTCTAGGGTCCAAAGTATGGAGCCTATATTCGGCCTCTGACGTGTGATTGGGGTAGAACACCGGCAGAGTCAACATCTGGTTAAGGTGAAACTCCGACACCACCTTCTGAAGGAATTTCGAGTGGGGGCACAGGACAACCTTCTCCCTGGGGAAGACCAGAAAAGGAGACTATGGAAAGTGCCTGGAGCTCTCCCATCCTTCTGGCTGATGTGATAGCCACCAATAAGGCAGTCTTCCATGACAGGTGAGAGATGTCACACCTGTGCATTGGTTCGAATTGCTTCCCATGAGCTTAGTCAATACCAGCAGTAGATCCCACGGAGGTGGAGGTTCTTGCACCGGAGGGGATATGTGATCAAGGCCTTTGAAAAAAGCACCTGACCACCTTCTCCTGTGCCACCGACCACTTCCTGGCAAGCAGAGATGGCTGTCAGATGCACCTTAAGGGTAGTCGACTAAAGCCCTAGCTGAGAAAGGGACCATAGATAGTCCAGAATGCTTGCCAAGGAACAGGAGGAAGGGTCCAGATCCTTGCCCTGACACCAAATGGAGAATCTCTTCCATTTGAAGGCATAGCATTTTCTGGTAGACTCCTTACGGGACGCCTTAACGACGTTGAGGACCTCGTCAGAAATACCCAAGGCCTGGAACTCTAGCCGCTCAGAAAACAGGCCGTCAGGTGCAGGGATTGAAGGTCTGGATGGAATACCTTCCCCAAACTGACTGACATCAAGTCCGGGCGGGCTGGAAGCCGCCTCAGGAGCCTGGAGCCGAGACCGAGGAGATCTGGATACCAGAACTGGCAGGGCCAGTCTGGGGCTACCAGAATCATCTGCGCCTTGTCCTTCCTCGCCTTGAGAAGCACCTTGTGGATCAAGGGAATTGGGGGGGGGAAGGCATAGAAGAGGCCCGGGGTCCACAGCTTCGAGAAGGAATCCCCCTGCAGCGAGCCCTGCTGAGGGGGGCGGGCATGAAACAGTCTCAGCTTCACATTCTCCCAGGAGGCAAACAGGTCCACCTGAGCTGTGCCCCAGTGGGAGAAGAGATCTTGTACTACCTCCAGCAGGAGAGACCACCCGTGAGACGCAGCCCCTATCTGGCTTAGAGCTCGGCCAGGGTGTTGGAGGCTCCTGCCACATGAATGGCGAGGAGATTCGCCTCCAGGATGCGCACAAGTGACCAAATGCGGAGAGCTTCCCTGCACAGAGGTATGAAGCGCATCCCGCCCTGGCGGTTTACATAGTACACGGTTGTTGTATTGTCTGTCTGGACCCGAACCACTTGACCCCGTAGAAACTGAGCGATAGCGGTGAGGGCTAGATGAACTGCTCGAAGCTCCAGCAGGTTGATGTGGCATCGGGACTCCTGAGGGGACCAGAGGCTGTGCGCTCTGTGTTCCCCCAGATGGGCACACCAACCCAGAGAGGCATCAGTCAGAGAAACAGTCGGCTTGGGGTGGACAAACGGGATGCCCTCCTGAAGATGTGCTGGAACGGTCCACCACTGGAGTGCGTTCCACATCCCCCGAGTCACTGTCACTAGCTGATCCAGCAGATCAAAGTGCTGTGACCATTGGCTGGCCAGCCCCCACTGAAGAGGACGCATGTACCAATGGGCCCAACGGACCACACTGGTGCAGGCCGCCATGAGGCCCAGGAGGTGCAGGAAGTCCCAGGCAGGGTGCGATTGCCCAACCTGAAATGATTGGGCAAAAGAGGAAAGAACATCGGCCCAGTCTGCCAAGAGCAGAGCTCTGGCTCATACAGAGTCGAGCTCTGCCCCAATTAATTGGATCACCTGCTTTCTCAAGAGTTCCGACTTGGCCTCAGTGATGAGGCGGCCAACCTGAGAGCAAACCTGGAGGGCCAGATCGCTGGACTGCTCCACCTCCATTCCGAAGGGGGCTGCAATCAGCCAGTCATCCAGGTAGGGGTACACCTGGACCCTTCGGCACCGCAGGAATGCTGTCACCACTGCCATGCACTTGAAGACCCTTGAAGCTAGGGAAAGGCCAAAGGGCATGGCCCAGAACTCAGAGGGATGCCTCTGCTCTGAAGCAGAGGAATCTCCGGTTGGACAGATGGATTGGGACATGAAAGAATGCGTCCTGGAGGTCCAGAGAACAGAACCACATGCCTCGTTCCAAGGATGGAATTATCTGAGCCAGAGTGACCATCTTGAAGGTCCGAGACCTTAGGAACCTGTTCAGGTCGTGCAGCTAGAGAATGGGGCGCCAGCCCCCTGTCTGTTTTGGGACCAGGAAATACCTGGAAACAAACCTCTGGTTTGGAGGAGGATCGCCACCTTCCTGATCCTCTTTGAGGAGCAGGGCAATATCGGCTCAGCGAGCCGACAGAGGCTGGACCCCACAGCCCCCAGGGTGACGGCTCTGAAGGGCGGAGCCTGCTCGAACTCCGGAGCAGACCTCTCCTACCACCTCCAACACCCAACAGTCCGTGGTAATAACGGACCAGGCAGAAAGGAAGTGCGGGAGTCGCCCCACAGGGAACCGGGAGACAAGGTTTGGGGTGACACCCCTCAACCCGTCACTGGGCAGGCTTAGAGGAGGGACCGGCCAAGGGGTCTCCTGAGCCTTTTACTCCCTGCTTCCTATTAGAGCAAGCCGCAGGCTGGGGTTTGGGTGCCAAGCGCGAGCCTGCTGGCCCTGGTGCTGTTGGGCCAGATGTGCTGCAGGGGCAGAAGAGCAAATAGACTTGTTACTGTTGCCGACAGCCCTTGTCCTTCTGGGAGGAGGTGACAGAGTCCAGAGTGGCTCTGGACTTTTCGATCTGCTGGAGGTGACCTTCCGCTCCAGGGCGGAAGAGGTCGGTCCCCGGGAAAGGGGACATCTGCCAGTTTGTGCTGGGTATCCGCCGTGAAGATATCCTCAGCTGCGTTCTGCAGCACATGGCCACTGCGACCACAACTGATCTGGCACAGGAGTCCGATGTCCAGAGCCGTTTGGAGCTGCTCCTTTGCCACCACCCGTCCCTGGTCCCGCACCTGCAAGTCGGCCGGGAGATGAGTTCTCATCCAGGGAGCCCATGAGTGTGTGGGAGAAGTGTGCCATCAGCACAGCCGAGCTGGCCTGGCGGAGGCCAAGGGAGGATGCAGCATGCACCTTGCGCCCGGCATAGTCCAGCTTTTTGGACTCCTTGTCGGGAGGCTTATTCACATCCCTAGCATTTCCAGAATGCCGGAAACGCCATCTGTGACCAACCCTCGGCAGAGGGTGTCTCAAAACTGGACAAAAAGCCGGTAGGGATTGCATGCTTCCTGGCCGTCCTGGCCGGAGGCGCAGGACAGGAAGCAGGCCACTGCCAGAGCTCCAAGGCTGGGCCAACATTGGCTTCAGCCACCGGAAAGGCCTCCATGGGTGAATCCCCTCGGTCCAGTATCTTTGTTAGGGGATACCTGGCCCACTTGGATACGGGCTCGAGCTGCATCCTGGTGTACTCAGATGAGCCAAAGTAGACCCATTGAGGACGATGGGCTTCCGTCCATTGACGGACCCCTGGAGGACTCCAGGTCAAGAGGCCTGGAGAACAGGGAGGAGAAATCAGACTCAAGTAGTCCGTGAAGAGCTGCCTGGGGCCTAAGCCGCCCTCAACCTGCCGAGGACAGTCAGGAGTGAGGGTGACAGACAACCTGTGGGGCAGGCCCCGACTCGACCGAGTGTACTTGGTCGGTGCCCCTGATTTCGGTTGTGGAGGTTCTACCACAATAGGTGGGGCAGCTGGTTTCGGATGAACTGGCCCAGGCTTGGGTACCCCGACTACAGCGGGGGGTTGTTTCGGCCGCTCGGGTGACAGCCACTTGATGGCCGGGGAAAGCGACGGCATTGGCTTCTTCGCACGATAGAAGTAACTGCTGCCACATCAGGTCTCGTGGCGTCGATGCAACTCTCGTCCGAAGCCTCTTCCTCCAAGAGGAATATGAGGGATGATGCGCGCGCCGCTTTACTTCAGTGCCGAGAGAGACTGCCGATGTCGGCAGGATCGGCTAGACCGAGAGATGCTGGAGACAGAGAACCTCTGTTTCCGAGAACTGGTCTGGGAAGGGGCGGGGGACACCAGCTCTTCCCTCGGCTCGGAAGCCTTGACCGGGGGGCTGCAGCACCCGAGGTGCAGGCAAGTCCTGTCTCCATTGGGGGAACCGGTGAAAAACGGTTGTCGGCTTTAGTCGACAGCCCGTCCAACGGGTCGAGAAAAATTTCAACCGTGTCGACTGGTGTCTCGGCTGGCTGACCTGATGTGAACACCATGAAGCCAGCGGCCTTAGCTGCAACCTCGACCAAAGTAGAGTGTTCACTGTCCGGGGAAGGGGACCTCTCCCGCTCCATGAACACTGATGGTGGGTCTTAACTTGAGTCCTTTTTGGACAGAGAAGAATGTCCCGATGGCCCCTCTCCCTTCATGGGAAGGGAATGGCAAAGCTCCTTGAAAGAAGCTGAATAAGAGGTACCCAGAGACAGCGGGACAAATGCCGCGATAGAGGAAGAGGATGATGCGGCCTGTGACACCTCCTCCTCGAGGGCGATCTGCTAGAGTTGCTCAGCCAAGCCAGCCACCAACGTAACCACCCAACGGGCCTCCTTTGACTTCACCAGTGGGTAGTGCTTCTCGGGGCACCCAAGCTATAACCGGTCAGCATGGTCTTCCAGGACGCTGGCCGAAAAACGGCATAACTCGCCGGCCTGCGGGTCATGGTCTAGGCCGAGGCAGCAGATGCACGTGGAGTGTGGATCCATCCTGGACATTTTCTGCCAACAAAGGCACCGTCGAAATCTGGGAGTCGATTTATCCATCGCAGTCGCAAGGGAGTAACTTGACCAAAGTCTTGAAAATTTTAAAATAAGTTTCAGGTGAACTGAAGAATTAGGATCCAGTCTACACGCAGAGTGTTAAGGAGGGAACCAGAGCTTTCAAGCAGTAAGGAAGATCTGGCTTCATGGAGTGGAGCCAAGAGTTTTACCACCCAGATGGGTGGGAGGAGCCAGCTTGAAGACCTTCCAGCAAGATTTAAAGTGGCAAAGAACCTGCCAGACAGTGCAGATGAACAAAATATCCATGTCCCTAGAAAGCGGCAGTTTTGCATTCCGTGGGGGATGATAAAAGGTCCAACTCTAGATGACCCCATCTGTTGAACAAGTTTCAGAGAGAGGCCAACAGCTCCTACTCGTGCATCTTGGATATTAGTCTGCCCGCCTTTTGGGCCCCTGGAACATGCACTGCCGAGAGTTCTAGACAATGTTTACAGTGCCCTGAAATGGCTAAACTCCCTCAGCACCGACCTCCTGTCTTGTACAAAAACAGGCCAATTTAAAATCATACGTTAGGGCTCACCTAGCATCCAACATAAAGTGAAACTGAACTACAGCGCTCTAGCCCCCCCTCCTACCACGATCCGCTTCTCCCACTCGCTTCCTTTCCCTCAATGTCTGTCTTAGGCTGCTTCTGAGGCACCCCCGCCCGCATCAATTCTCAACCTCTGCCTCCTTCACCATCCTTACTCAATATTTAATTTCAGATCTTCACTCCTTAAACTACAACAATTTGACAGATATGTTGCAATGTCCATCATATAGTTTAATACTGAACTCAATTGTAGACCTCATGAACTTATGTAATATCTTCTCCACATTGTTTCCACACATAACGAATATATAGTTTATATGTTTTGTAGGTCTGTTCTGAAGCAAAACCTATGTAAAGGAGGTTTCGTCTCAAAGACGTTAACTCCTAGCTATCAATAAATGTTCCAGAGCCCAATACCAAACTCATTGCCTTCCTGCACATGTGATAGGAGTTCCTCTTTGCTCACTGATTTAGTGCACCACACTTATGTTGTGGGTCTAAATTAACAGAGACCTGTGGAGAGATGGGACTGGAAAGCCAGCAGGGTCGCTAAGGGGAGAGGATCAAGAATCTGGACTGCTCTCTCCTGGGAGGGAGAGTGGCAATTCCCACAGTCCCAGCAGCTCCCAGTGGAGACTGGGTGCAGTGCAGGTGGGGCACATAGTTGGGGTATGGAGCAACAGTGGACATCCATCACATGGGTGCAGGAGTACAACAGCCTCACAATGGACGTCCCTGCATGTCCGCACCCCCTGCGGGGAATCTGCAGAATAAACAAAAATGCCCTGGCATCAGGGATGGCGACAGCACCCAGACAATACTGGCTCCTTCCTGTAGACCTCCAGCAGCAGTCTAGATTACAAAGCACCGGAGAAATTGTCGGTCCCACCTCAGGCTTTTGGGGAATCTTTAAGGTCAGGGAGCTCCCAAGATGGAGCTTCAGCCAAGTGGGAGAAAGCTGGGTCCCAGTGTCCATGCTTGAGAGATATCCTAAGGTGCTACTAAGGAGGAAAGATAGTCGACAAAAAAAACTTGACACTACAACCTAGGACTGGCAAGAATCAACCACATTAACAAAGGTGAACCACTTGACACTTCAGGGGATGAAGGAAACAAAGAAAAAACTCACCTTAATAAACTATCTTCTAATGGAGTCTTGCTGTATTCTGACATTATGCAGTTAGCCCCAGCACTTTCACTGCTCTGCAGATGAAAGTTTCAACTCTATGCCACAGCATAGAACGTTCAGCATGGTTCAGACCTCTTTCTGCTGCACTTTGAAATGTAAAGTACAGTTACGCAAGAACTTACCGTAACAGTAGATCTTCGAGAACAGCTCGCAGCAGGTTACACCATTAGGACTGAAGCCGGAAGGAGTCCGCACCCCACAGAAATTTTCTAGCTAGCAGTCTTCAGCGGGGACTGCCTCCGACATCGGTCCTGCCCCCGATGTCAGGTAGTACATAAGGAGGCGGTCCCCACACAATCCTCAGTTCTCCGGCCGGAGACTCCCAGCCGCTGGATGACAGAAGAGGAGACAGAGGATCTGCCACCAGATGGCAAAGACTAGTAAATAGGAATGACCCATCCCCCAAGATGGGTGCTTAACTACAACCTACCTCCAAGAAGGGGGATGGTGAGCGGGAAGGTACCTGCTGTAAGAGCTGTTCTCGAAGATCTACTGTTACGCTAAGTTCTTACATAACTGTACTATCTTACTTAGAGACACAGCTCTTGCAGCAGGTTACACCATCAGGACAGATTTCCAAGCAATAGCGGCAATCATGCACCACTGGGAGGAGGAAAGGCAGAGATCTCGATATTACTCTAGTCTAGGACAGTCCCTAAAGGCCGGCTAGACCGAACCCTGCTCTTCGCCCCGATGCAATGTCCAGACTGTAATGTCTGATAAAGGTATGCACAGAGCTCCAAGTAGCTGCAGCACAAATAGTTGAGGTGTAGACATTCTTTAACGCCTCAAAAGTAGCAGCCACCCCTTCTGTGGAATGACCCTTGACTGCGCCCGGTAAGGGTTTACATCGCTTGTCATAACAGACAGTGATGCACTGGATGAGCCACCTCGAGAGTGACTGGAGACAGGAGCTCCTTTCATCCTGTGAGCAAAAGAGACGAAAAGTTGGTCCACCTTTCGAAACAGTTTGGTTCTGGTCAGATAGTATCTGAGGCACCGATGCACGTTGAGGGTGTGCAGAAGGGCTTCTCTTCGATTAGTGTACCTTGGGAAATACACTGGTAAATCAACATCCTGGTTAAGGGTGAGGGCTGAAACCATCTTAGGCAAAAACTCTGGGTTTGTCCTTAGGGATACCCTGTCCTGATGGAAAACCAAATAAGGCTCCTTGCACATAAGAGCATGTAATTCTGAGATCCTTCTCACTGAAGTAAAAGCAACTAAACAAAGTTTGAGAGAAAACGCAGCTCGCAATCCACAGCTGGTTCAAAAGGTGGCAACGTAAGCTGCTCCAGGACGAAGGGCAAGTCCAAAGGGGGATTTGGATCCTTAATGGCGGCCTAAGGTGGAGGACTCCCCTTAAAAAGGCACAAGTAGTATCCAGCAGGCCCACTGTCCGATGGCCTACAGGGGCATGGTATGCAGAAATGGCACAAAGGTGCACTTTAATGGAGGAGTAAGCCAGTCCTGAATGCAAAAGGGAAAGCAGGTAGTCCAAAACCAGCTTTTCAGGACAGTAACGGCGAAAAACCGTGCACTTCAGCTCACAAACAGAATCTACGTTATTTCATGGCGCACGTTGCCGGTTTTCTGGCGGCAGAGAGAACATCTGCCTCTTCTTGCGAGAGACTATCGCATCATGGCTATGCTTCTAGGAGCCAAGCGTTCAGGTTCAATGAACGCAAGTCTGGGTGCACCAATGAACCGGCCTCCTGAGACAATAGATGGAAGCAGACTGGCAAAGGAACTGGAGGTTCCCGTGATAGCTGGTGCAGAAGAGGGAACCAAATTTGTCTGGGCCAGAAAGGCGCGATCAAAATGAGCGTCGCTTGCTCCCTGCAAAGTTTTAAGAGAACACTCTGGATCAACAGGAAAGGAGGGAAGGCAGAGAGGAATCTGCCCGACCAGGAGAGTGACAACACGTCTCGCCAGAAACCACCAGGGCCTGGATCTAGCGAGCAAAAACTGGGCAGTTTTACGTTGAATGGGGACACGAAAAGGTCCAACACTCGAGTGCCCCATCTGTGAAACAGATCCTCTGCCACCTCCTGTAGAAGTTCCCACTCGTGGACTCTGGTCTGAGAGTGACTCGGACTGTCTGCAACGATGTTGTCCACTCCCAGGACGTGTACTGCAATTAGGTTTGCAGCGTGTTGCAATATCCACTCCCACACTCATGGCCTCCCTGCAAAGCAGGTAGGAGCAAGTGCCTCCTTGTTTGTTGAGGTAATACATCACCGCGGTATTGCCTGTAACAGGAGTGTACCCAGTGGAATCTCCGACTGGAAGGCTTGCAGCGCGTAAAGGACTGCCCTCATTTCCAAAATGTTTATGCAGAGATGAGACTCCTGGGTGGTCCACAGGCCCGAGACCGAACACCATCCTGGTGTGCTCCCCACCTGAGGTGTCTGGAGATTGTCAGTCGGAGACGGTGCTGTGAAGCGAACCCCCAGCAGAGAGGTTCTCCGGATGTAGCCACCATTGCCAATCCTGAATTACAGCATTCGGAATTCAGATTGGCTGCTGCAGATGGTCTTGCCTTTGGTCCCATTGCACCCTTAGCATCCACTGGGTTACCCGCATGAGGAGATCTGCCAGCGGGACTGTTGCAATGGCCGCAGCCATGTGTCGAAGCAGGCGAAGGACCGATCTGGCCGGGACGGTCCTCTTCGCAGACAGGTCCCTGATGACAGATCTGATGTGTTCCACTCTGTCAGAGGGAAGAGAAGCTTTCCCTCTGACGGTGTCCAGAACTGCTCCTATAAACTGCATCTTCTGGGACGGCACCAGGAGTGAAGAAGATACCCAGTGATTGAAAAAGGGACTGGGTGCAGTGAATGGCCGTTATCAGTGCCTCCCTGGAGGGCACCATGAGAAGCCAGTCGTCCAGGTATGGGAACACGTAGTGGCCTTGTCTCCTCAGACACCGCTACAGCCGCCATGCACTTCGTGAAAACACGAGGTGCCGAAGACAGCCTGAAGGGAAGAGCTCGGAACTGACAATGGCGGCCCTGAAACTCGACGCGCAGGAACCTCCAGTGCACTTGAGCAATCGGAATCTGCAGGTAGGCATCCCGCATGTCCAAAGACGCCAAAAAGGCCCCTCGCTTCAGCATGGGAATTAGGCCTGGAAGGGTCACCATGCAAGAGCGTTTGTAAGCGACTGACAGGTTGAGGTAGTCGGTCCAGTATTGAATGGAGGTCCCTCGTTTTCTTTGGAACCAGGAAGAAGTGAGAATAGTACCCTAGTCCTTTCTGGTTCTCCAGGACGTGCTCCAAGGCTTCTTTTTCTAGAAGCGCGAGCACCTCCTACTGTATGAGCAAGGCATGCTGACCCGAATATCAGGAAAGCAGGGGAGGTCTTGTGGGTGGACTGTCTACAAATTCTATATAGTGGCCTTTTTTGACCAATTGCAGAACCCACCTGTCGGTGGTGATCTACTGCCACCCTGGCAAGTGGTGTGTGATGCAACCCGACTTTGTTCCCATTGATCCTGAAGGGAGGCAGGGGCCAGAAAGGAGTCATGCTGGGGCAGCGTTTGAATCGGGAGGCTGTGCCAACTTTGCAAATCGTTGGCCTCTGCCAGGGGATGACTTGGCCTGGGCTTTGCAGGTGAAAGTGCCCCACTGCTGTTGGCCAGAACGTGGCTGTTTTTGTAGCCGGTCACGAAAATGGCTCTAGTTCCTACGAAAGGAACTGGGCAGAGACCTGTACATGGCCTGTACAGATCTGACTGCCTTCTCTATGTCCTGAAGTTTGGTGAACACCTTCTCGGAAGCTTCACCAAATAGGACCTTGCCGTTGTAAGGAATGTCAAAGATGTTCTTCTGGACGACCACGGTAAAACCGGAGACACAGAGTCAAGAGAGTCTCCGGAGACACACGCCCGAGGCTGCAGCTCTGGCTGAAGAGCCCGCAGAATCCTATGCGGCCCTGAGCACCTGGGTCCCCACATCCGAACCCGTGCGGAGGAGGTTCAAGAGACCCTCCTTTTGGTCGTTATCGGCCATCTTCTTGACCAGGTCCTACCCCTGTTCCCACAGTGTGTTCTGGAACTGAACCATGCGAGAGATAATTCAGAGACCTGACGGCGCAAGTCACAGCTGTGTACGTGTGCCTACCCAAGACGTCCAATTGCTTGGATTCCTGGTCTGGTGGCTATGTGCTCAAATGCTGAGGTCTTTGCGACCGGTCATGCGAAGCAGTGATGACCAGGGAGTCAGCCAGAGGATGGTTCGCCAGATACTGGTCCTCCATAGGGGCCTTGTATAGGCAGTCAACCTTCAATCGGCACTGCCGGAGTGGAATGCGGATGTTTCCAGGCAGCCTTGGTGACGTACGCAAAGATATCCACCAAAGGCGGCACTACCACAGGCTTTGGGTCTTTCTGCCAAAGGTAGCGAGCAAGGCGCTGTCTCGCGGCCGAGCTCTTCAGCATCCCACCCCATATTCTCCTGGATGTACCTCATGATCTCCACGAAAAGGGATCATCCGGAGGAGACCTGGGTACATCGTGTGGGTCCAGAGAGGGAATCCTTATGGGAGGAAGAGATCTGGAGCACCCCGAGGTGTCAGATCTAGAATCCTCCCCAGACTGGGTGTACCGGCACCATCTGGGTCTTAGGACTGAGTGACCCTGAAGCGGATCTGGAGGGAGGTCTTCTGTCTGAGGATCTCCCCTGAGGAGGTGGTGGTTGCTCCTTGGGGTTGGCGACCGTCCTACAGGCCCCTTGGGCGGAGGAGGGGGCATAGGCGGTGAAGGCGTAGAAGGAAGCGGAGTTGAAAGAGGACGTGTGGCGACCACATCTTTTCTGATGGTGTCCCACCAGAAGGTAAAGAGCTCCTTTACCTCTGCTAAGTTCATGTCCGGCGCCAGTGGCCTGTCGCTGGAGTCTGGCGTTGGGTCCCTGGGGGTCTCCCGCTCCGGGGAAGGTTCCCGTGGGAGCCCAGCGTCTCCAGTGTCGCCTGCCTGGTCCTCTGGCTGTGTGGTATCCTCAGAGTCCTCCCGGCATCAGCCGGCGATGGTGGTGCGATCCTCCTCTCCGGGGTAGCAGACGTCGGTCCCCTGGCCGATGCCTTCGGAGGAAAATGCCTGGCCGGCGACAGATATTTCAGTGTCGCCTGCTCCTGGTAGTGCCAGTGATGCTTGCCAACATCGGGTCCGACATCCGCTTGAGGGAAGTCAGGTCCTTGGTCTTGCAAGGGACCGGGTCTGACCCACGCAGAGGCTGGGAAACTGACCTGGCCTCGGAGTCCCGCCGCCGGGAAGCAGATTTGAGGTGCTCCCCAGACTTAGACGAAGCCTTAGATGGAGTGGAAGATGCCAACGGTCTGGAAGTCTTCAGGGGCTGCAAAGAAGACGAGCTGCTGGAGGATCTAACCTGAACCAGGTGAGGTTGTGATTCAGCCCTGGAGGGAGAGTGATCCAATCGCGAGATGGAGCTTCGGGAGTCGAGGCCCTTTACTTCTCCCAGTGCTTGTGGGTTTTACCCGATGACCACCCCCAAGGTGGTTCCTTGTCCGTGGTTCAGTTTCTCCTCTAAGGAAAAGGCTTGAAGGACCTTCTGGTGGCAGATCCTGGTGTGACTTGAAGCCCTGGCAGAAGGAGCAGGCCTTGGAGTCGTGTTCCGGGCCTAGGCAGCGCACTCAGGCCGAATGTGGATCCTTGAAAGGGATCTGTTTGACGCAGGCACACTTCGATGGGTGACCCTCCAGAAAAGTATTTGGAGAAGACATCAGTTGAATACAGAACTGTAAAGGAAGATGAAATCGTCATAGCTCTAAAGGTCGTCGTACGCTAGAAAAAGGACAGAGAGGCTGATACTTGTGATGTCAACGGTGGGAAAAGAACCAAGGATTGTTGGGGGGACCGCCTCCTTATGTACTACACCTGACGAAGGCGGGACAGATGTCGGAGGCGGTCCCCGCTGAAGACCGCTAGCTAGAAAATTTCTAAGGGGTCCCGACGCCTGCCAGCTTCAGTCCTAATGGTGTAACCTGCTGCAAGAGCTGTATCTCGAAGTAAGATCGGTCAGATTCTTAAGAGCCAATACTAACCCCACTATGTGGAAATTGTAAAATTTTTTACTGGCCAAAAAGGCAACCAAGTATTCTGGATCCCCAAAAGACTCCAGTTGAGAAATCCAAAAACAAAATCTAGGTAGTGAACAAACTAATTATCAAACTATAACAATAACCCACTCCCCCTAGGTAAAAAGGGAGTGCCAAGTACACCGCTGAAGTGCAATACTGCGCCTACCATCCCACTTCCCAAAAAAAAAAAAACAGGTTGAGGGGGGAGGGAGGTCAGAATACAGCAAGACTCCATTAGAAAAAAAAATTGCTAAGGAGAGTAATTTTTTCTTCAAACATGATAAATCTTGCTGTATTCTGATATGCAGACTACCAAGCAGTACCTCCATGGAGGAGAGAATCCAACCTATTTTGGGAATAGGCTCTGCAGTACTGCTGTACCAAACCAAGCATCATTCCTAGCCTGGATATCCAGGGAGTAATACTTGGTGAATGTATGGACAGTTTTCCTGATGGCTGCTTTGCAGATCTCTAATAAAGGTATCTCTCTAGCAGCAACCAGAAAAGCAGCTGTACCTCTAGTCGAATGAGCCCTCAGGCCTGAGGGGGATATTTTACCTAGCTTTTCATAGCAGCATTGTATAAGAGAGGCAATCCACCTAGCAATAGTAGCAGGTTTGCCCTTACCCAATTCACCATAGGTGAGGAACTGGAGGGAGTCAAACTTGAGTGCCTTAGTACGCTCAATGTAATCGCCAAGAACCCTTTTAACATCCAAACTGTGTAATCTCTCTCGTGAAGAATGATCAGTGAAGAATACAGGAAGAGAGATGGATTGTTTCAGATGAAAATCTAAAACCACCTTGAGTAGGCACCTTCTCTTGGTTCTGAGAACCACCTTCTGTATGGAATGAGATTTAAAAAAAAAAAAAAAAAAAAAAAAAAGACTCCACTGAGAGCGCCAGCAATTCACAGATACGCCTGGCAGAGGTAATGGCTACCAGAAGAACAGATTACTCATCTGTAATAATTATAGGAGTGGTATATGTTGTTCATCCACACTTCCTGGCATGTCCCTTTACCATTTAAATCTTGGCGGAAGTCTTCAAGCTGGCTCCTTCCACCCACCTGGGTGGTATATACCTCAGATCCACCCCATGATGCCATATGGCAGCTAGAATGAGCTCTTATCCCTCTGGGAGGCTCCTTGCCCGCAAACTCATAGTACAGACCTATGTATGATGTAATCCATCTTGCTATGGTCTGTTTGGCTGCAGATCTGACAGAAGCGGCTTCAGTGTAGGTGACAAACAGCTGGCGAACCATCACAAATTTCCGCCGTCCTCTCCTTGTAATGGAAGACTGCACGTCTCGGGTCCAAGGTATGGAACCTGTATCCAGCGTCCGAAGTGTAATTAGGGTAGTAAACCGGAAGAGTCAACACCTGGTTAAGGTGAAACTCTTAGCGCAATGAAAACCCCTCTCAACCCTGACTAATTAGAAAATGTGAAGATGCATACAACTATTCCATAAAAAGTGTATTTTTAATGATACGAAATGTCTTCACACATTCAAATATCTAAATAGAACTACAATATATATTGTAGTTCTAACATTTCAGAACACAAGTTCCTTCAGACAACGGAGAATTTTTTCTAAAAAATAAAACCTGATCAGTTTACAATGTGTGTATTTTTCATCTTCAGAAAAAATTTATCCCAATGAATTACTAAATGCATTAATAGCCAAGGTGGACCTGACCTGCTTAATACTCGAAACACCAACTGCTATGTCTGCCAATGTAGTGGTGAAATAAAGATTTGGGTGGGGGTAAGCAATCTTACTTCATTGTAACACATTAGAACTAAATAGCATATATTTTTTGGAACATTTTTGTAATTGTCATTACTTTTGACACTGGAACATATTGAAAAGGACTGTTCGGTTTTCCGATAAAGCTCATCATTTTGGTAACAGAAATATTCCTCAATAAACAGTGACATTTAGTTTAATAAATTGTTTAATATTTAAAATAAAGGCTGTCATATTTTCTTGACAGAAAAGCCAAGTCTGTTCTGTGCAGAGAGGACCATGAAGCTGTTCTAAAAACAACAAGCACACAGTAAGGTGTGTTATATTTTCTAATATTGATAATCATTAGAAAAAAGCTTAAATTCATTTATAGTTAAATATTTTTTTCCCTTTTTTTCAGGTAGATAAATGAACTCCGGGGTAATTGGTAAAGGAACTATAACCAACCCCAATCTATTTCACTGCTACATTGGCAGACATAGCCTTTGGTCTTTACAGTATTAAGCAGGTCAGTTCCACCTTACCTATTAATGCATTTAATAATTCATGATAAATGTATTTTGAAGATGAAAAATGTACACAGAAATGTAAACGGAATTTTCTTTATTTTTTAGAAAAATGCTCCATTGTCTGATGAAGGAACTTGTGTTCTGAAACGTTACAATATATATTGAAGCTCTAACTAGATATTTGTGACAGTGTGAAGACATTTTGTATCATTAAAAATGCACTTTACGGAATAGTTGTATGCATCTTCTTCACATATTCTAATTTGTGTCAGGGTTGCGAGGGGTTCTCATTGTGCCAATTGATTATCCTATTCTCTTTTCTCCCCATTTTTTTTGTAGTAATTTCAAAAGGAAATTTGGGAAACTATTGGTTTATGGTTTAAGGTGAAACAGATACCACCTCCGGAAGGAATTTCGGGTGGGGACAACTTTGTCCCCGAGAAAGACCAGATGGGAGGAATCCACTGAAAGCACCTCAAGCTCCCCTGTCCTTCAGGCAGATGCGATAGCCACCAGGTAGGCACTCTTCCATGACAAGAGTGAAAGTTCACATTTGTGCATGGGTTCGAATGGCTTGCCCATGAGCTTTGCCAAACCTAGCAACAGATCCCATGGAAGTGGAGGTTCATGCACTGGAGGGGATGTGTGATCCAGGTCTTTGAAAAAGCACCCAACCACTGTCTCCTGCACCAATGTCAGCTGACCAGCCTGCGCCCGCCAAGCAGAGACAGCTGCCAGCTGCACCCTAAGGGTCGATTACCGTAGACCCCCCCCCTCCTTTGGAGAGATATCAAAGGTAGAGAATGTTAGCCACAGAACAGGATAAGAGCTCCAGACCCTTACCCTGACACCAAATGGAAAAACATTTCCATTTGAAGGCATAACATGTCGTGGTCTCCTCCATCATGATGTAGACATCTTCAGAAGGACCCAAAGCCTAGAACTCTAGCCGCTCAGGTACCAGGCTGAGGTGCAGGGATTGAAGGGCCGGATGAAGACCTTCCCCTGGTTCAGAGATATCAGGTCCAGGCGTATACAAAGCCGCTCTAGGGTCCTCCAACAGAGGCTGAGGAGATATGGGTACCAGAACTGGTGTGGTGAGTTTGGCACTACCAGAATCACCTTCTCCTTGTCCCTCCTCACCCTAAGTAGCACCTTGTGGATCAAGGGAAATGGAGGGAAGGCATAGAGGCGGCCTGGAGTCCATGGCCTCAAGAAGGCATCCCCATGCAGAGAGCCCTGCTGAGGCGGGCACAAAACAGCCTCAGCTTGGCGTTTTCCCTGGAGGCAAACAGGACCACCAGCAGTTTGCCCCAACAGGTGAACAAGCTGTAAGCTACCTCTGGATGGAGAGACCACTTGTGGAATGTCTGGCCTACGCAGCTGAGAGCATCCGTGAGCTAGTTCGAGGCTCCTGCCACATGGATGGCTAGGAGATACGACTCCAACCGGCACACGACGGTCCAGATGCAGAGTGCCTCCTTGCACAGCAGACAGGAGTGCGTGCCACCCTGTTCGCTGATGTAGTACATAGTCTTGGTGTTGTCAGTCTGGACTTGAACCACTTGACCCCAGAGCTGAAGAGCGAGAGCAGATGCCAGTCTGACTGCTCTGAGCTCCAACAGGTTGATGTGGCATCGGGACTCCTCGGGGGTCCAGAACCCATGAGCCCTGTTGTCTCCCATGTGGGCTCCTCAGCCCATGAGAGGCATTGGGCGCAAGGACGACCGTCTGCTGGCGGGTGGACAAACAGGATTCCTTCCTGCAAATGGTCTAGGGCGGTCCACATCTTCTGGGTTACAGTGATCAGCTGGTCAAGGTGACCATATCACCAAGTCCACTAGGCGGCCAGCTCCCATTGGAGGGGAAGCATGTGCCACTGGGCCCAACGGACCACTGAGGTGCATGCCAACATGTAACCCAAAAGGCACAAAGTCCCAGGCAGAGCACAAATGCCCAACCAGAAATGATCGGGCAGAGGAAAAGAGAACATCCGGCCTGTCCGCCAGGAGCCAAGCTCTGGCTTGAGAAGAGTCGAGCTCTGCCCCGATGAAGCCAGTCACCCGAGAGGACATGAGTTCTGACTTTGCCTTGATCAGGAGGCAGAGTTGGGAGCAGGTTTGGAGGGCCAGATCCCTGTACCTCTCCGCCTCCTGAAGGGAGAAACCTGTCAAAAGCCAGTCATCGAGATAAGGGTAGATTGACTAGACACTGAATGTGGGATGCCACTACTGCAATGCACTTGGTGAAGATGGGGGGGGGGGGGAGCCAGATGACAGGCCAAACGGCATGGCTCAACTTGTACAGGGTCCTTTCGACCCTGAAGCAGAAGAACCGCTGATGGAACATGGATTGGGATACGAGAGAACGTGTCATGTAGATCCAGTGAACAGAACCACAATCGCTCCAGGGATGGTATCTGGTTCAGAATAATCATCCGAAAGGTGCGGGACCAGAGATATTGATTCAGGTTATGGAGATCTACGATGGGGCTCCAACACCCGGTCCGCCTGGACACCAGGAAGTACCTGGAAACAAAGCCTGGGTCTGTCTGTCAGAGGATCCAGCACTGGGACTACTGCTTCCTTGCAGAAGTACTGAGTCATGTCATCTTGAAGAGCCTACTGGGTGCATGCGAAGATCCGTTCCTCCCAAGGGACGTGGGCTCAGCTGGGGAGAGTACTGCTCAAATTCCAGTGGCAGTCCCTCACCGACCACTTCGAGAACCCACCTGTCCAAAGTGATAGCGGACCAGGCGGAAAGGAAGTGGAGGAGCCGACCCCCCACTGGAGGACCCAGAGTTAGCGCGATGGGTGTAGGGGTGGCGACCCCCAACCTGTCACTGAGCAGGATTAGAGGCGGCTCCAGGGCCTGCGCCTCTGCCTCCTTTATGGGGTTGTTGAGGACCCTGTTTGGGCCACGGGCTGCTGACTTACAGGAGGGCTGCATAACAGCAGAGAAGAATGCTGAAATGGCTTTTCTCTTCTGCTGGTTTTTGCCTGAACCCTTGGCAGAAGCAGCATCCAAGGTGGCATTGAACTGCTTTATACGCTGAAGGTGACCAGCCAAGAAGGGCATATCGGCAAGCTTATGCAGAGTATCTGCCGGGAAGGAGAAAAGCCTCAGTCAAGCCCTGGAGCAAGAAGTCACTGCGGTTGCCAACGAGCGGGCACAAGAATCTCCAATATCCAAGGCTGTTTGGAGCTGCAGTTTTGCGACAGTTCGACCCTGATCACGGACTTGCTCAACTGTAGTCTACATGTACGATGGGAGATGAGGGAGGACCTCGTCCAATGAACCCAGGAGGGCATGGGAGAAGTGTGCCATAACAGCCGAGCTGGTCTGGTGAAAACCCAGAGAAGAGGCAGCGTAGACCTTGCAGCATAGTGGTCCATATTTTTTGGACTCCTTGTCCGGGGGTCTGTCGGCATCGGCTGAACTACCCATGCACCTGAACACTGCGGCGGTCACCAGGCTCTCGACCAAAGGTTGTTCAGTGAGTCTCGCAAGGGACCCCATGGGCACTGCATACTCATGGGCCATACGGGCAGATTGTGCTGGGCAGAAGGTAGGAATCTACCAAAGTTCTAGGGCCGGGCCAACAATGGCTTCGGCCACTGGAAAGGCCTCTGTCAGAGTATCCCCTCTCTTGAGGATATCCATGAGGATACTCCGCCTTTTTCTGGAAGGGCTCCAGGGGCATTCCGGTGGAGTCTGAGATGAGACGGAGAATGCCCTGGAAGGAGGAAGGAAAGGCCTTCCTCCAACCCTGCGCAGACAGTCTACTCATCCCCAGGATGCAAGTGCAAGCCGGTGACGTCCGAATCTGAAGAGTCATGGTTGAGCGGTCTACCGCCCATGTCACCCTCAATGTGCCGAGGATGGTACGAGGCAACTGTTAGATGTTGGGGAAGCCCGGTGTCTTGTCAGTCCTCTTTAGAGGGCACCCCTCCCTCAGGCGGTTTAGGTGGTAGTTCCACCAGAAAAATCTGTGGATAGACCGAATAGGCCAAATCGGGAGACTGGCTGGTCCACAGGCTGAGGAACTGGTCGGTGGCTTCGGTTCCAGAGGGGATTGGCGTTGGCCTAGGAGGCAGGAGCCAAGTTATCGCCTGGGTGGACAGCAGAGCTGGCTTCTGCCCGGTCAGAATCAGCTGTTGCCACATGGAGGTCTTCATAGCGCCGGAGTTTCCATCGGAGCCTCTCCTCATCCAAGGAGTACAAGGACCTGTGGCAAAGCCTTAGAGCGCTTGTGGCTCTCTCTCGGCTGACAGGGTTCTGGACGTCAGAGATTAGGGAAGTTGACTTAGTCGATCAGGAGACACCGGGGTCGGTGAAAAGAGGGTCCGGAGCTGGGTCCTTGATAGGGACACCAGCGGTCTGGATCTCCTCATCAGGGAAGACAAGGACCAGAGTCCTCTCCAAAGAGTCTGCCATAGCCGGGGACAAAGGGTCTATCGGGTAGAGGATAATTTCAATCCCACTTCCTGTCCCATGGCCAGAAGAAAGATCTGTGAAGCTGGCTGCAGAGGTTGCGATTTCGACCAAATTAGAGACTGTGTGCTCCTGGGACTCAGACTTCAGTCCCAGGAATGTCTTCATCGAGATGAAGACCGAGTTGTTCTCTCTTCAGAGAGCGGGAGAAGTGCGAGCCTGGGGCGCCTCACCCAGAGTGGGGAGAGACTGGCACAACTCCTTGAAGAAGCCTGTAAAGGTGGAGCCAAGGTTCAGAGGAACAAAGAAGCTTCGACTGGCTGAAGCTAGAGCTGCTTCCTCCTCAAATGCTTTTGTTTGTTCCAGCTGTTCGATGGATCCCGAGGCCGTGGAAACTGCCCAGCACACCTTAGATTTCACCGGCGGGTTATTTCTCTGGTTTCCCCAGCTTCAAATGCGCCTTGTGGTCATCCAGAACATTGGGATGGAAGACCACGCAAAAACTGCACGATGAGGTCATGTCCAACACCTAGGCAGTAAACACCCATTCGGTGGGGGTTGGTGTGCAACCTCTTCTGGCTGCAGGGGCACTGGTGAAATCAGAGGGAAGGTTTTTCCTCCATGGTGGATATGGCAAAAGTGCAATCGCCAACTCTAACGAGTTGGAGTTTCGGCAAAAACTGAACTGGAATACAGGGCCCCCCTGGCTGCACTGTCTCCAACCCTTGTCCACCCCAACCACCTTCTGTACTCCCCCTTACCCCCTACACCCTTCCCCCCTCGATCTCCTAACGCTCACTTCCCCCCCCCCTTCCTTGTCTTGCTCATAGCTCAACTCTTAGTCATTGACTTACAGACATGTGATGACCAGTACAAACTAAAAATGATTGTTGCACACGCTGACGTGAAACCTTTGTAAAAGAGCCTCAGCTCAAAGGAATTATAATCCTAAATTGAAATAAAAATAGGGCCTACAATATGCTTTGATAGCACGAGGGTACCTGCATCTTCCAGTGGAAAAGAAGATCTGGCGTCATGGGGCGGAGCCGAGGTATATACCACCCATGTGGGTGGGAGGAGCCAGCTTGAAGACTTCTGGCAAGATTTAAAGTGGAAGTGGACATGCCATTAAGTGTGGATGAACATATCCATGCTCCTAGAAACAGTTTTCGAAGTCAAGTACTTAAGCTCTCCCGAAGACAAAGGCTCGAAAGGGGGTTGCATAAGCTGAACAATGCAAAGATTAAGGTCCCATGTAGGAGTAGGATCAGTATGAAGCAATCCCTTTAAAAAATTTACAGAAAACAGGATGAGATGCCAGTGAGGAGAGCTTTCTCACTGACAGAAAAGACGACAGCGGACAAGTGTACTTTGAAGGTAGCTGGTCTGAGGCCTAGGCCATTAAGATAGACCATGTAATCCAGAACTATAGACAAGTCAGCAGTATCCAAGGGGTATGTTTCTTGGAACATCAAATGCTGAATCTTTTCCATTTGGAGTTGTAAGTTTTCCTGGTGGCAGGTTCAAGAAGCTTTGATAATGTCCAGAACCCCTCGAGACGCATGCAAATTTCCATATTCTAACTCTTCAAGAGCCATGCCTTGAGATTGAGAGACCAAAGGTTGGCATACCAGATCCTCCCCAAAGAAGAGGTTAACAAGTTGCGATTCCTGGGAAGATGGACTGCTAGGGACAGCAACAGGGGATATCAAGGTTGCCTGGCCCAATCTGGAGCAATCAGGATCACTTTGCAAGACCAACATCATCCTGACCAGGACCCTGAACAGTAGAGGAAAAGGAGGGAAGGCATACAGAAATTTCCCTTCCCCAATCCAGATTAAGAGCATCCAGAGGGACAACCCATGACTGGGGGTCTGCAACAGAAGAGAGGAAGTTGGTGATTGTCTGGGGTTGCAAAGATCCATCTCTGGAGTGCCCCACCTTGACAAAATAAATCACATGACACTAGGGGATCCAGGGACCATTTGCGATGGCCCTGGGAAATCCTGCTAAATGCATCTGCTAGCACGTTGTCTCTCCCTGGAAGATGGACTGCTACCAAAGAGGTCAGCAGAGAATAAGCCAGAGACCATAACTTCATGGCTTCTGTGCATAAGCCATACACAGAGTGCCTCCCTGCTTGTTGATGTACCATATGGTAGTGATGTCTGTCCTGACCTGAACCACCTTGTTCTGCACAGATTCCGAGAATGTTTGCAGGGCCAGGTACACTGCCCTGAGCTCCAGAAGACTGATATGGAGAAGACTCCTGAGGGGACCACACTACAAGTTGTGAGAGCTCCCAGGTAAGCTCCCCACCCCAGGAGAGAAGCATCTGTGGTAAGAACCACAGAATGTGATTGACTGATGAAAGGGACTCCTTGCCCGAGATTGTCCTGATCCTGCCACCACTGGAGAGCCTGGACCAGGGTCTGAGTCACTGGAATAAGTTTTGTTAGAGGATCTTTATTCTGAGACCAAAAAGCCCTCAAGTGAAAATGGATGTCCCTCATCTGAAATCTGACCGCTTGTACCACTGCAGTGGAGGCTGCCATGTGGCCCAGAAGTTTAAGGAAATGCCTTGCTGGTCAAGACACGAAGGTGGAAAGAGGAAGCCAGCTCCATAATTGCCTTTACCCGTACCAAGGGGAGAAATGCACTTTCCTTGACAGTATCCAGTTCTACCCTTATGAAGGTCAAAATTTGTACTGGCTCGAGAACTGAGTTGGGAGGATTGAGGAGGAATCCTAGAGAAGTGAGCACTTGCTGGGTCACTTGCAAATCTGACTTGACTTGGTCTGGAGACTAACCCACTATGAGCCACTCATCCAGGTATGGAAATATGGAGATGTTTTTTCTCCTTCAAAAGGCCACTACTACTGCTAGGCCCTTTGTGAATACCCTTGGAGCCAATGTACAACTGAAGAGTATTGCTCTGAACTGGTACGGACCTAAAGGCAGTTCGAACCCGAAGTACTTTCTGTGGGAGCACCTGATGGGAATCTGAAAGTAAGCATCCTTTAGGTACAATCATGCTAGCCAGTCCCCTGGCCTTAGAGGGGGAAAGATAATTCCCAGAGTCACCATTTTGAACTCTGGCTTTAGTACATGTATGCTTAAGTATTTTAAGCCTAGGATGGGCTGCCAACTCCCCCTGTTTTTCAGGGTAAGGAATTACTTGGAATACAGATCTTTGCCCCTGTGAATTATAGGAACTGTACGGCTCTGACAACCAGCAGAGATAAACCTCTGCCTCTAGGGCAATGGTTCTAGAGAGGTTTGCAGATGGAAAGGACCTGACCCCCAGTTTTGGAAATCTTTTGAAGCAGAGGGCCAGTCCCTGGCTTACTACCTCCATGACCCACTTGTCTAAGCTAACAGACTTCCAGTCCTGGAAGTAGTAAGCCAGCTTGCCTCCTACAGGGATTGGGAAGTTAACCCAGGCTGACAGTGAGTCTGCTTGGCAGGAGCCTTGGGCAGAGAGCTGGATGCAGCCCTGCTCATCCCCCTTCTGCCTCTCCCTCTGAAGAACCCCCTCTGGGAAAAGGAGGAGGAGGCCTGTGCCTGGTAGAAAGGCCTGTAAAAAGGACTGCCCCGAGCTTGCTGCCTCCGAGGAGTTGCCCGCCATTCCTTGGCCTGTGCACACTTGTAGGTGATCCTGTACTCATCCATCTTTTTCATGCAATTGTCTGTCCCTCAAACAGAATTGATAACAGGGAAATCCATACCTTTAGCCTGGGTATCCTACGGTAGGCTAGAACATAAGAGCCAAGCTAGTCTCTGAAGAGCCAAAGATGTAGCCATGACTCTTGACATATCGTGGAGTCCACAGCAGCATGAAATTAGATTTTTGATGCCTCAATCCCAAAAGCAGCCACCTCCTTGGCAAGCTGGGGGGGGCTGTTTAGCCAGTCCCAGTACAGTGTCCCATATGGTTCTGACACCTCGCTGTATAGGCCATGAAATTAGCCTGCCTGTGTCCCAAAGAAAATGCCATGAATTGTTTCTTTGCCGTGGCATCCAACTTCCTGGAGCCTTTATCTGGGGTGAGTGAAGCCAAGGGTATGTTAGCCTTATCACAGGCTGCAGCCTGCACAACCTTAACATGGCAGCACTGTCAGTACAATTACCCCGTACTCGAGCCTGACATGTACCTCTTGTCCATTCTTCTGTCTACAGGAAGTAGGGAATTTGGAGTTTTAAGCAAAGTGTGTGTGTTTCCCCAAAAAGTTATGAAGGGGAATAGACAACCTCTTGGACTCTGGGATGTCCATCATCTCCATATAGTCAGGCTCCTCAACAGCTTCTTCCAAAGGGAGCTGGAGGATTTCTGCCACTTTCCTGTAAAACAGAGGAGGAGACTCCAGAAGGCCTGTCTGGGGAGAGGTCAGGTTCTATGGGACCATGCAGACCTTCCACACAACCACCACCCCCCCCCCCTTCCAAATCCGGTTCATAAGTCTTCAGAAGAGTAATTTTGAAACAGAGGAACTGACTGCCTGCCCAAAGGCCATTGGATCAGCCAGAACCAGAAGGAGCGATTAAACTATGCTAATCACCAAGGCAATTTCTTCAGCAGTCAGATGATGCGACTCTGGATCCGAACCGGCAGATTTATCTTTGTCGGTACCGACCCCTCAGGATCGGCTCTCCGCTTGCTCAAGGAAGTCTCGCCCAGGTCAGTGGGCACTCCCTCAGGTTCAGTCGGAACCTAACTGGGCTGGCCATCTGAGTCAGTGGACATCTACCTCCTCCCCAAGCCTGCCCAATCTTCTGTCCAGGGTGGCTTTAGGGAAATTTAAACACATTTGGCAGTCTGACTCTAGGTGACTAAAAACCCAGACAGTAAACAAGTGGTGTGGGGACTGGCCTTAGAAAACACCTCCCCACACTCACTGCAGTGCTGAATCCCAGTGAGCCCATTTTTTCTCTTGGGTTTCTCAGACAAAGCCATAACTAAAGAACACTTACCCTTTTTATAGAAACCGCCAGGCAAGATCCCCTTATCTGTTTCTAACCGTGTTATGGGTATTTGGAAACCACACACACACACACACACACACACACACACACACACACACACACACACACACACACACACGGTTCAGCCGAACAGATCGAAAAAAATACAGGTTATTCACCTGTAACAGGAGTTCTAGGAAGGGTATTTTGCTCATCCACACTGTCTGGCAGGTTCCTTGACGCTTTAAATCTTGCCAGCAGGTCTTCAAGCTGGCTCCTTCCACCCACCCGGGTTGTAAAAAGTACAGTTATGTAAGAATTTACCGTAACAGTAGATCTTCGAGAACAGCTCTTGCAGCAGGTTACACCATTAGGACTGAAGCCGGCAGGCATCAGGACCCCACGGAAAAATTCTAGCTAGCTATCTTCAGCTGGGACCACCCCGTCAGGCGTGGTACAAAAGGGGGCGGTCCCGCCAGATTCCCCAGTTCTCCCGCCGGAGACTTCCGGCCGCAGGCTGAAAACGAAATGGGAGACCGAGGATCCACCATCAGAAGACAAAAAGGAAAATTACCTGTTAGAAAGGGCTAAGCCATGCCTCTTCCAAGGGGGAAGGTGGGCGGGAAGGTACCTTCTGCAAGAGCTGTTCTCAAAGATCTACTGTTACGGTAAGTTCTTACGTAACTGTACTATCTTACTTTGAGACACAGCTGTTGCAGCAGGTTACACCATAAGGACCGATTCCCAAGCAATAGCGCTTATAAAACACACTGGGAGGAGGAAATTAGAAAGAGCGTTCCAGGCCCCAAACTTAGGACAGGAGACCCTGCAGCACCGCCAGGCCGAAGCCTGCTCTACGCCGTGAAGTGATATCCAGGCTACAATGCCTGATAAAGGTGTGAAGAGAACCCCAAGTGGCAGCCGCACAAATGGCAGAGGTGGAGACATTTCGAAGAGCTGCAAAGGAGGTGGCCACACCTCTAGTGGAATGACCCCGAACTGCTCCAGGAAGGGGCTTTCGTTTGATGTCGTAACAGTATGAGATGCACTGGACAAGCCAGCGAGACAGGGACTGTTTGGCCCTTCATCCTTTCGTTAAAGGAGACGAAAAGCTGTTCCGAAGTGCGAAGCTGCTTAGTTCTGCTCAAGTAGTACCTTAAGCTGCAGTGAACATCCAGAGTGTGAAGCAACGCCTCTCCTCTGTTAGAGCAATTAGGGAAGTAGACCGGTAGGTCAATATCCTGATTGAGAGAGAGTGAGGAAACCATCTTAAGCAAGAATTTTGGATTCGTCCTCAGGGAAACGCTGTCCCGGTGGAAAATTAAATAAGGCTCCTTGCACATGAGAGCCTGAAGCTCAGAAACTCTTCTAGCTGACGTAACAGCAACCAAAAACAACGTTTTCCACGAGAGAAAACGCAGCTTGCAATCCGCAGCAGGTTCAAAGTGGGGGAAGCGTGAGTTGTTCTAGGACAAAGAAAGAACAAGTCCCATGGAGGCACCGGGTCCTTAATGGGCGGCCTAAGGTGTAACACCACTCTCAAATTCCCGACAGGCATCTAATTGTGCCACTGTGCGCTGTCCTCCCGGGAGGTGAAAGGCTGAAATGGCACAGAGGTGTACCTTAATAGAGTAGGTGAGGCCCGAACAAAAAAGGTAAAGCAAGTACTCTAACACCGCTTCAACCGGACAACCTAAAGGGGAAAGGCCGCGCGCTTGCGACCATAAACAAAAACGGCGCCATTTCATGGCTACGTCGCATGTGTTGCCGGCTTTCTGGCTGCGGCGAGAACATCCGCAACCTCCTGCGAGACCCCGTGACGCAGGATGGCCATGTCTCTAGGAGCTATGCATGCAGGTTAAGTGAGCCCAAGTCCGAGTGGACCAGTGAACCCTTCTCCTGAGACAAGAGGTGGTAGTTGAATGGCAATGAGAGCGGAGGTTCCCGAAAGCTGAATTAGCAAAGGGAACCAGATCTGCCTGGGCCAAAAAGGGGCCACCAGGATCATTGATGCATGCTCCCTGCGCAGTTTGAGAAGAACTCTGGATCAACGGGAAGGGAGGGAAAGCGTAGAGAAATCTGCCCGCCCAGGAGACGGACAACACGTCTCGCCAGAAAACAGGCCCTGGATCTAGCGAGCAAAAATTGGGCAGTTTTGCGTTGGATGGGGAAGCGAACAAGTCCAATTCTCGAGTTCCCCATCGAAGAAACAGATCCTCTGCTACCTCCTGAAGAAGTTCCCACTCGTGGACTCTGGCCTGGGAGCGACTGAGGCCGTCTGCAATTGTGTTGTCCACCCCGGGAACATGTACTGTGATCAGGTTCGCGCCATGTCGGATTACCCAATCCCACACCCTCATGGCCTCCCTGCAAAGGGGGTAAGAGTGTGCGCCTCCTTGTTGAGGTAATATATCACCGCCATGTTGTCTGTCTGAAGCAGGAGGGTGCTCGGCGGGATCTGACTGAAATGCCTGCAGGGCATAAAGGACCGCCCTCATCTCTAGGACATTGATATGGAGGTAGGCCTCCAAAGGGGTCCACGTGCCCTGGGACTTCACCCCGTCCAAATGTGCTCCTCACCCTAGACCTGAGGCGTCTGTGGTGAGGATTACCTCTGGGGACGGCGCTACAAATGGGACACCCACAGAGAGCGTCCCTGGGTCTAGCCACCACTGCCAGTCTCGAATCGCGGTGCTAGTGATTCTGACCGGATGCTGCATGTGGTCTTGCCTTTGATCCCATTGCACCTTGAGCATCCACTGAGTTACTCGCATGTGGAGCCTTGCGAAAGGGACAGTAGGAATGGCCGCAGCCATGTGTCCGAGCAAGCAAAGGACCGACCTGGCTAGGGCGTTCTTGTTCGATGAAAGCTTCCTGATGAGGGATCTGATGCGTTCCGCTCTGTCGTCTGGAAGAAATGCTCTTCCCTGAACGGTGTCCAGTACTGCGCCAATGAACTGCAGTTTCTGCAACGGTACCAGGAGGGACTTCCCGTGGTTAATTAGGATCCCCAGAACACAAAAAAGGTCCTGGGTACTCTGAATCGCCCGTAACAACGCCTCTCAGGAAGCGGCCATAAGAAGCCAATCGTCCAGGTACGGGAACACATAACGGCCCCGTCTCCTCAGAGACGCTGCCACGACTGCCATGCATTTGGTAAAGACCCTGGGGTCCGATGACAGCCCGAACGGAAGAGCTCAGAACTGAAAGTGATGGCCTAGAAACTCGAAGCGCAGGAACCTCGTACGCCGGAGTTATGGGGATGTGCAGGTATGCGTCCTGCATATCTAGAGACGCTAAAAAGGCATCCTGCTTCAGCATGGGAATAAGACCTGGGAGGGTTACCATGCGGAATCTTTTGAAGGAGACCGACCAATTGAGGTCGCCGAGGTCCAGAATCGGACGGAGGTCCCTTGTTTTCTTTGGAACCAGGAAGAAGTGGGAATAGTATCTGTATCCTCTCTGGTTCTCTGGGACGTATTCTATCGCTCCCTTTTGCAGGAGCGCGAGCACTCCCTGTCTGATCAATGACTTGTGCTGACACGGGCACCGGGAGAGCAGCGGAGGCCCCGAGGGTGGCTTTTCCGCGAATTCTATAAAGTGGCCTCTTGCGACCAACTGTAGAACCCACCTGTCTGTGGTTATAGTCTGCCATCCTGGCAGGAAATTGGCAATGCGACCCCCGACCATGACGTCCCATTGATCCTGAGGGGCGGGGGCTGGAAAGGAGACGGGCTCTGGCGGCTGAGGGTCCCGCTGGCTGGACCGGGGGCTTGTTTTCCCTGGGCTCTGCGAAACCCGGAGCCCCTCTGCTGTGGGACGTGGCGGGACTGTTGTCTCTGCGTCCATCCACGAAATCGGCTTTGGTTCCCACGAAAGGAACTAAGCTTGGGTCGGTACATGGCCTGAACCGACCGCACCGCCTTCCCGGCCTCTTAGAGTTTGGTAATTATCTTCTCAGAGGGTTTACCAAACAAAACTTCTCCCTCGAATGGGGCATCCATGATGTTTTTCTGGACGTCCGGGGTAAAACCGGAGACATGGAGCCAAGAGCGTCTCCGGAGGTATACGCCTGAAGCTGCTGCTCGGGCAGAGGAGTCCGGAGTCGTACGCGGCTCGTAGCACTTGGGTTCCCACGTCCGAACCCGTACGGAGAAGCTGCAACATCTCCTCCTCCTGCTCACCTTCCGGCAATTTCTCAGCCGCATCCAGACCCTGTTCCCACAGGACATTTTGGAACTGCACCATGTGGGTCAAATAATTCAGGGATCTGATGGCGCAAGTAGCAGAAGCATACGTGCGCCTACCCATGGAATCCAGCTGCTTGGACTCTGGGTCCGGTGGCAGGGTGCTCAGATGTTGCGGTCTCTGGGACCGGTCATGAGAGGCTGTGATGACCAGAGAATCGGCCTGAGGATGCTGAGACAAGTACTGGTCATCTCTTGGAGCCCTGTACAAGCTGTCAGCTTTCTTCAGCATCGCCGAGAGCGAATGTGGACGCTTCCACGCTGCCTTGGTGACGTCCATGAAAGTGTCTACCAAGGGTGGCACCACCACAGGCTTGGGGTCCTTCTGCCGAAGATACTTCACAAGGCGTAGCCTTTTGGGGTCTAACTTCTGAAGGAAAGAACTGTCGAGTATCTAGAGGCCAGAGGGGCACAGGACCCTAGTCGGCATGGATTCACAGCGGGAATGTCAGGCCAGACAAATCTGATAGATTTCTTTGACTGGGTGTCCAAAGTAGTAGATCAGGGAGGGGCTGTGGACATGGCCTACCTAGACTTTAGCAAGGCATTTGACAGTACCACACAAAAGATTAATATACAAGTTAGCCAGCCTGGGAGTGGGTCCCAAGATGACAGCCTGGGTAAGAATTGGCTGGAGAATAGGACACAGAGAGTAATAGTAAATGGAGTCCACTCAGAAGAAAGGAGGGTTACTAGTAGGGTACCGCAGGGTTCAGTATTAGGACCGGTCCTCTTCAATGTCTTTATAAGCGACATTGCAGAAGGACTGGAAGGAAAAGTATGTCTCTTTGCAGATGACACTAAGATCTGCAACACAATTGATGCACAGGGTGGGGTGGAAAGGATGAGAAGGGACTTGGCAAGGTTAGAGAATGGTCAAATGTATGGCAGCTTAGATTCAATGCTAAGAAGTGCAGGTAATGCACCTGGGAAACAAAACCCAGGGGAAGAGTACACAATGAGGGGTGAGATACTAACAACAAAAATGGAAAGGGACCTGGGGTAATCATATCAGATTACCTAAAGGTGGGCAAGCAATGTGAGAGGGCAGCAAGGAGGGCTGGGGGGTTACTGGGATGCATAGGGAGAGGCATCACCAGTAGAAAACAGGAGATTATTATCCCTCTGTACAGACAGCTGGTGAGACCCCATCTGGAGTACTGTGTGCAGTTCTGGAGACCCAATCTCCAAGAAGACAGACAGGATGGAAGCTGTCCAGAGGAGGGCACTAAATGGTGCAGGGTCTGCACCAGAAGACATATGAAGAGAGACTTAAGGAGCTTAATATGTATAGCCTTGAGGAAAGGAGGGAGAGGGGGGACATGATAGAAACTTAAGTACTTCAAGGGAATCAACAAAGTCCAAGAGGGTAACATCTTTCAAAAAAAAAAAAAAAAAAGAGGTGTGCAAGAACAAGAGGGCACAATTTGAAGATGGGGGGCGGCTCAGAGGTAATTTAAGGAAGTATTTTTTCCACAGAGAGGGTTGTGGATGCATGGAACAGCCTTCCAGAGGAGGTTGTGGAGTCAAAAAATCAGTGGTGGAATTCAAGCATGCATGGGACAGTCATAAGGCAATTCTGGGGGGTGGGGGTAAGAAGAAGTAGGCCGCTGGTTAACTAGGATCTGCAGCTTATCCAGTAGGTAAGGAAATGGGCAAACTGGGTGGGCCAAGTGGTCCTCATCTGCCGTCAAATTCTGTTTCTCTTCTGCATCCCATGTTCTCTTGGATGTGTCTCATAATATCCGAGAACGAAGGGTCATCCGGAGGAGAATTAGGCAGCTCACGTGGGTCCGGAGAAGGGATGGAAAGTGGAGATGGGGATCTGGATGATGAAAATTCAGATCCCGTGTCCTCCGTTGAAGGCGACCGGCGGCGTCTTCTGGATCTCTTGGGACTTGGGTGATCTAGAAGAGGATCTGGACGGAGTTCTCCTCTTATCTGGTCTCCCCCTTGGAGGGGTCCTGGACTCCCAGGGAGGAGGTAACCGGCCTGCAGACCCAGACAGAGAAGGGGCGCAGGAACCGGAGGAGCAACCAGAGGAGGAGGAGGAGGAGGAGGAAGCGGAGGTGGAGTGGGGACCATGTCCTTTTTGACGGTCTCCCACCAGTAAGAGAAAAGCTCTTTCACCTCTGAAAAAGAAAGGCCAGACGACGGCCCGGGTGCCGGAGGACGGTCGTCGGGTCCCGGCTTCGGCTCCACAGGGGGCTCGGGTTGAGGTGATGGTGCCCTGGGAGTCTCAATAGGACCGGGATCGCCCGTCTGGTCTTCGAGGCTGAGTTAACTCCTCCTCAGTGATGGTCTCCTGACCGGCGTCTGTCGGAGGCATCGGGGTCCTTTTCAATGAGAGCGGACGCCGTCCCCTACCGGGCCCGGTGATGAGTAGGCTCTGGCCAAGTACTGTCAGCTGCCCAGACCTGTACGAGGCCGGTCAGCTAGACGAGCCAAGGCCAGGTCCAGTGGCCTCTTACGAGGTGAGCTCCTTGGTCTTCCTGTGAAGAGGAGGAGGCAGGGAGGCAGACCTGCCGGGTTCGGAATGGCGGGAACCCGACTTGTGGTGATGGCGTGGTGGTCCCCAACAGCCCAGGGCCTTGGAGGATGGCGAGCCTGGGAGTCTTAGCCTGAGAGAGGAAGATTTGTTCACCGCAGCGGGGGGAGGCTGAGAGCTGGCCCGGGAAGGAGAGCGGTCGGACCTGGAGCCGGAGCTGTGCGAATCGGAGGCCCTAGACGGGGATCTGGGAGGAGCTTTCTTCCTGTGCCTCTCAGCATGCTTGCGGGCCTTCTGCGAAGAATCCCCCTTGGAAGCCATGGTCTTGAGTCATTCTAAGAGAAAAGCCTGGAGGGCCTTCTGACGACGGATCCGGGTTCTGCTGTTGAAGCCCTGGCAAAAGGAGCAGGACCGGGTGTCGTGGTCCGGGCCCAGGCACAGGACACAGGCAGAGTGCGGGTCTTTGAATGGGATCTGCTTCCCACAAGCGCACTTCGAGGAGTGACCGGAGGTCGGGGAGGACATCAGAGAAGACTGAAAACTGAGAACGAATTTCCCGTAGGAAAACACAACCACGCGTCGCGTGCTAGAAAACGAACCAAAGTGTCGAGACATGCAAGTCGACGGCAGGAAAGAACTGGGGAATCTGGCGGGACCGCCCCCTTTTGTACCACGCCTGACGTCGGGGGCGGTCCCCGCTAAAGATAGCTAGCTAGAATTTTTCCGTGGGGTCCCGACGCCTGCCAGCTTCAGTCCTAATGGTGTATCCTGCTGCAAGAGCTGTGTCTCGAACTATGATCTCTCGGCTCCGCTCCACGACGCCAGATCTAGCCTGCTGGAAGCCAGGTTGTACGTCAAAGCCAGAGAGGCTGGGTGGGTCGTGTGGATGAACATATCCCATTCCTAGAACGCCTGTTAC
The DNA here is from genome assembly GCA_016271365.2 of Neoceratodus forsteri. Lineage (NCBI taxonomy): Eukaryota > Metazoa > Chordata > Ceratodontiformes > Ceratodontidae > Neoceratodus > Neoceratodus forsteri. The sequence continues at coordinate 89,255,373 of JADMNL010000028.1, forward strand.
AGGTGAGTAACCTGTATTTTTTTTTTTTTTTTGAAATTTCTATTTTTCCCCTCCACCACCAAGCCAATCCTTCGGGAGCACCCATGAAGCCCTGCCCCTGCCAGCACCCCTCCGCTCCCCTAGTCCCATCATTGCGCCATGGAACACCCCCGGGTGGGGTCAGGTCAGGGGATCCCCGAATCTTGGGTACTTATCTGGTCCCAGGTGGGCGCTGGCACATTATCAATCAAGCAATCAATCAATCAAATCTTTATTCAGGCAATCATCATTGAGCAATTATGAGCACTGAGGACCCTCGGCTCGGTGCTCCTTCATCCAGGCTCCGCAGAGGTACTTTTTTTCCCCCCATAATCCCCCATGGGACGATGCATGCCTAAGCGTCAGGGCATCCTCTGGCGTCCGCAAGCGTCACCCCCCTTCGCGAAGGAGCAGTCTCTGGGATCGATTGGCTGCCAGCTTTGCCTGTGACCATATGCCCCGAGACTCTGCCCTGGTTTTTCCCCAGTCTTCACCAGGGTCGCCGCTGCCGGTATGAAACCCCTCCCCTCCCCCGGAGAAGGCGAGTTGTCCTCGGACGCCCAGCCTGCCTCCCCCGACGACCCGAGCTCGCTTCTGAACTCGGGTCGCCGGCGTGGTGTGAGGTGTGGCATCCAGCGCCTCAACCCTCAGCACCACCGGGCCGGCAGAGTAACCTGTATTTCTAGGGACATGCATGTTGCTCATCCACACTGTCTGGCAGACTCCTAGCAGTTCTCCAGGAGGGAGAGAGACAAGGCACACACACCCTACTTGGGGAATAGGGACTGGAGAAAAAGAGGCCCCAAAACCAGCATCCCAGTGTGTGACTCAAGGTCGATGTGGTAATGTGTAATGATGAATGTGTGTGCAGACTTCCAGGTAGCAGCCCTGCAGATTTCCTGGATAGGGATGTCCCTGGAAGCAGCCACCGATGCAGTGGTATGGTGGGTAGAATGAGCTCTTATCCCTCTGGGAGGCTCCATGCCCGCCAACCTATAGCAGAGATCTATCCAGGAGGTGACCCACCTGCCCATCATCTGCTTGGCTGCAGGTCTGCCAGGTGCGGCTTCAGTGTAGGTGACAAACAGCTGGCGAACCTCACCCTGAATTTAGCCGTCCGCTCCTTATAAGCGAGCGCTCTTCTAGGGTCCAGAGTATGGAGCCTATATTCAGCCTCCGAGGTGCGATTGGGGTAGAACACCGGCACAGTCAACACCTGATTAAGGTGAAACTCCCGACACCACCTTCAGAAGGAATTTTGGGTGGGGACGCAGGACAACCTTGTCACTGTGGAAGACCAGATAAGGAGACACTGAAAAGTGCCCGAAAACTCCCATCCTTCTGGCTGACATGATAGCCACCAAGAAGGTTGTCTTTCACGACAGGCAAGAGATGTCACACTTGCGCATTCGTTCAACTGGCTTGCCCATGAGCTTAGCCAATACCAGCAGTAGATCCCATGGAAGTAGAGGTTCTCGCACTGGAGAGGATATGTGATCAAGGCCTTTGAAAAAGCGCCCGACCACCTTCTCCTGCGCCACCAACTGCTTCCCGGCTTGCGCCTGGTAAGCAGAGATGGCTGCCAGGTGCACCTTAAGGGCCGACCAAAGCCCAAGCTGAGAAAGGGACCACAGGTAGTCCAGAATGCTTGCTAAGGAGCAGGAGGAAGGGTCCAGGCCCCTGCCTTGACACCAAATGGAGAATCTCTTCCATTTAAAGGCGTAGCATTTCCTGGCAGACTTTCCGACGAGGTCCGCAACGTTGAGGCATCATGTAAAGACCCCAAGGCCTGGAACTCTAGCCGCTCAGGAACCAGTCCGTCAGATGCATGGATTGAAGGTCTGGATGGAATACCTTCCCCTGATTGACTGAGATCAGGTCCAGGCGGACTGGAAGCCACCTCGGGAGCCTGGAGCCGAGACTGAGGAGATCTGGATACCAGAACTGGCAGGGCCAGTCTGGGGCAACCACAATCACCTGCGCCTTGTCCCTCCTCGCCTTGAGAAGCACCTTGTGGATCAAGGGAAATGGGGGAAGGGGTAGAGGAGGCCCAGGGTGCACGGCCTTGAGAAGGCATCCACCGCAGCGAGCCCTGCTGGGGGGTGGGCATAAAATAGTCAGCTTCACATTCTCCCTAGCAGAAAACAGGTCCACCTGAGGCATGCCCCAGTGGGAGAACAATTCTTGTACTACCTCTGGCAGGACAGACCACTCATGGGATGCAGCTACTATCCGGCTTAGGGAATTGGCCAGAATGTTGGAGGCTCCTGCCACATGGATGGCAAGGAGATCCGCATACAGGCTGCGCACCAGAGACCAAATGCGGAGAGCTTCCCTGCACAGGGGCATGGAGCGCGTCTCACCTTGGCAATTTAGGTAGTACATGGTCATAGTATTGTCCATCTGGTGGACAACTCGACCCGCATAAATGGAGCAAAGGTGGTGAGGGCTAGATCAACCGTCAAGCTCCAGCAGATTACTGTGGCATCGATCTCAAGGTACCAGAGGGCATGTTTTTGTGTTCCCCAGATGGGCACCCCAACCCATCAGAGAGGCATCTGCCGATAGAGACCGCTTACTCTGGGCAGACAAACGGGATGCCCTCCTGCAGATGAGCTGGAACGATCCACCACTGGAGAGCGTATCTACTATCATCTGGGTCACTGTCATGACTGATCCAAATGATCAGAGTGCTGTGACCATTGGCTCCACAGTCCCCAATGGGGAACGATGTGCTGGCTGGGCCCAACGACCATGCTGGTACAGGTCAGTCATAAGGCCCAGGAGGTGGAAGTCCTGGGCAGAGCGCAATTGCCCTTCCAGAAACTGATTGGGCAATGAGGAAAGAACTCAGCCCTGTCCGCCAGGAGAAAAGCTCTGTTCGCAGGAGAGGTGAGCTCGCCTCAATGAATTGGATCACCGTTTGGCATGAATTCGGATTTTGGCTTTGCTATATAAGGATGCCAACTTGAGGGCAAAACTGAGGACCAGATCCTGGACCGCCCACCTCCATTCAGGAGGAGGCTGCAATCAGTCAGTCGTCCAGGTAGGGTATACTTGGACCTTCTGCACCACAGGAATGCTGTCACCACTGTCATGCATTTGTTTAAGACCCTGGGAGCTAGAGAAAGGCCGAAGGGCATGGTCTGGAATTCATAGACGGACCTCTGCTCTAAAGTGGAGGAACTGCTGGTGGGACGGAAAGAACAAGTCCTGAGGTCCAGAGAACAGAACCACATGCTTGCTGCTCCAAGGATGGAATGATCTGGTTTATCAGTGACCATCCTGAAAGTTTGAGACCTAAGAACTCCAAGTCATGCAGGTCTGAATGGGGCCAGACCCCGCCCATTTCGACCAGGAAGCACCTGGACACAAACTTGGTCTGGCAGGAGATCCGCCACCTTTCTGATCACTCTTTGGAGGAGCAGGAAATGTCGCCTGACGGGCTGACAGAGGTGCTGCAGACCCCATAACTCCTTGTGGGCGACGGCTCGAAGGGCGGGCCTGCTCGACTCCAGAAGCAGACCCTTTCCTACCACCTCCAACACCCAACAGTCCATGGTGATAGCGACCAGGTGGAAAGAAATGGCAGCCATCCCATTTGGGGGAGAAGAGGTTGGGGGGTGACACCCCTCAACCAGTCACTGGGCAGCTTGGAAGGAAGGATTGGCCGAGGGACCTCCTGGGCCTTGTTACACAAGGTCCCTGCACCTTAATTGGTACCCTCAGAGGTACACCATAGACAGCTAACACTTAGATATAGGTTATACTAATATTTAGGGCTAAGGGCATCTACTGTATAAGAGCAGATGTCAGGACATGAATGAATATTGTTGTAATATGCTTTGCTAATACAGAAAATGTGGCAGAATGTGTATTTCTAACTTGTCAGATGCCAATACACCTGTGTCCTTGAAGTAATTGTAATATGCAAGACGGCACTGCCACCTTTTGGTGATTTGTACCACTACACTGAGTTATGCAAGACCCTGTACAAGAACTCGTTCTCAAACTGATGACTTCAGAATTGTATAATGTTATCTTGGACCGTGGAGCCACCTCTAATTTAGCCAATAGGGCTCATCTCTAACTAGAAATGTTTCTATCTTTTGCAACCATAGTAATTATCATAGGTATATAACTTACCCACAGCTTTACACCTTGGAGAATCTGAGACCCCAAGAGAGAAACCGAGGTGTAGGGAACAAATGCTTAGCACTGGCCCCGGTTCAGACAGTGACTGGCTTAGGCAACTGTGATTTGTCCCTTGGTAGTAACTTGTTTATACTCTAATGCAACGTGTCTGTGATTACTTGTATTCCCAATATCACAAGAATCTGAAAGGAGGTTTAGACCTCTAAATTGGCTACAGTGTGCAGGAGATATTTGGTGTTTTGTAAGTTTTCACTTGTTGCTTAAACTTTTCGCTTCCCATCGACAATAGGTGTACATTCCCGGTGACTCTCCTGTTTTTACACCTAGTTTGTAGTCACTTGCAAAGTCTGGCTGATTTTTTCGGTGTGGTCGATGCAGTCTCACCCAATTCAAGAACAGTTTGAAATTGCAAGCTGCAAATCAATACAGTAGCCCGCTGTGTTTAAAGTACCGCTGTGGATCACATGGCATCATCTTTTCAGTTTGAATTTTCGCTTTCTCCACACAATGGCCACAGCATTGTATATCTGCACAGAACTGAGACTCGATCTCTAACTTCCTTGCTCCTATGGAGGATGTATAACTCTCATGGGGGCTAGTCAGACAACCCTATACTGGGATTTGAACCATATGCAGAGATGTCGTGACAATCAACCAATAAGGAACACGCTAAAGGGTTGATGGTCAAGGCTCAACGCTGCTTGGAAGCCTCGGCTGGTAGGTTTCAACCCTTGATCTGCAGATTTCATCTCTTACAACAGATGGCTTGCAGGAACAATGTATTAGACTGCAGCAGAACCTGGAATCTGCACTCCAAACTCTGCGGAATGAAAAGGATTCACTATTGCATCATTCAGCCCAGGCTGGTGAACAGGAAATATGTATGTTGAAGCAGGAGTGTGAAACTTTGAGACAGGATAAGAGTCAGGCAGTGTAAATGAATGATTTGCTGAGTGCTGCGAATGCTCAGTCGAGTGACAAAATGGGTGAGCTGCAGGACGAGATTAACCAGGAACGTAATGATTTAGAAGCAGTTTACAGGGATAATCGCAAACTGAGCGCCGTGTACAGAGTTTTGCAAAAGCAAAAGCCAAGATCAGGTTGATATGATGCTGTAGTGTGTATCAATGAATGTAGAACTAAGATGGAGATGCTGCACCATCATGGTTTAGAGGTTCTGGCTGGCCATGTAAGGCAGGAGGTGTAGCTTGCCTTCATTAGTCATCAGAAGGGGAGTTATCTGATGATCGTCACAATAAAACGCCTACTAACGCCTTTACTATGGCCCAGACTTACGCAGCCATTCACAGCATGGCTGGGTCCTCGCCCACAACCCCATCTCACCTGCCGGCGGCGTTGAGACTGCCTCACTTATGGGAGATGCCAATGGCAGGCCCCATGATGGGGGAAGTAGGCTCAAGTCTGGTCCCGATGGCATCCTCCAGCAAAAGTTATTAGTCGTAGAAGACGGCAAGAGATAGAACCATGATTGAAACTGCGATAGGCAATATTCCCTTCCTGAGAGGAGTAAAAGAACTATTAAAACCCAGATTAGGCAGCTCTTCCAAGAAGCTGGCACTCGGAAGGTGGTATTGTCCAAGATTGTGTTGAAGCTGTAGTCTTAAGCAGCCTTGGATAGTGCTAGAGACAATCTACCTTGCCTGATGGACCACTAATTCTCTGGCAAATGGCCTACTCTGTTCATCAGATTGCTGACAGCATCGGTAGGATGAATCCGTCTGACAATCAGCTGTCGCTTGGAAAAGGTACGTTCTAAATGCGAGATGCTTAGCCCTGCTGCAAAACATCAGGTCCAAATACTACGCCAGATCATCGATCCTGGTTTATGGGCCAAACTCCCCAAAGCTGTCTGCCAGGATGGGAACGCTACCTTTGATGAGGTTGCAGCTGAGCTCATTTCTGCTCACAGCCCAGGTGTAGTAGGAGTGATGCTTGCATACCCTGTGAAGCAGAATGCAAAAGAAAGTCCAGTGACTTACCAGAGACTTTGGATGGCCTACCGAGCAGGAAAGCACCTAGAACAAGAAACTGTGGATGTAGATCTTATTGAATATAAGATCCTGTTCCTTAGGAACATGACTCCTGCAATAAGAAAAGGTAGAGCCAACCACTTACCCAACTACGGATAGGTTTGCCGATATTCTTCGGCAAACCGAGGGGGTGCATCAACTGTATATCCATGATTTGGGCTCCGGTTCAAGAAGTAGCTGCCATGGAATGCTCCGAGGCCACGACACTACACAGTGGAAGGGCAGGCCCATCAACCTGCCCCTCCAGTTGACAAACACCCCCAACAGGCCCATCAACAGCAATGGGGTAGAAACCGGAATTGACATAACAGGAAGCATAAGGGTAGAAGTAAACCGCAACAAAGAACGGGTCCCTCATATAGGGAGATAGCTGAAGAGAATCGGAAATTTCTAGAGCTCCAGGGACAAGTGCACTCTTGTATGGAGCACCGTGATAGGCACTTATGGCGTGTACAAACCTAAGCAGCCCAGGCTTCAACCGGCCATGGAGACACCAGAAGTAGAGGCCTCAGGCCCATACAGGCCTGAAACTCCAGAAGTCTTTACCTATAGCATCAATACAGCATGTAATTCATCCACATGAGCCAGGCCCAACCTCTGCATGCTGCTTCTGGCAGTACGGATTGACAATTACAGGCCCCCAGTCCGTATTTGTAAATTAGGTCTTGGATAAAACGTAAAAGGCTCCTGCACCAAGGCCGAAGGCCACTCATTAGCAGTTCCGCTAGATACAGGTGCAGCTGTATCTGTATATATAACGAACACCCGGACACATCCCCTTGGTCCACCGGACAGAGGACTAACATGTCAGGAGTAGACGGTACTAGGCTACCTGCATACCATTCTCTACCCTTACTGGTAGAGATAAGCCACTTAAAGGCCTCACATACTTTCCAACTAATGGTACTGCATGATCATCCTAGTATTACAGGGATCAACTTCCTTGCGCCACACGGCTGTGTAGTGGATCTAGCCAACATGCTATTGACACAGATTTGGGGTCAATATCATACCATTTTGATTCCTGATTCACACATTGTGGCAACGATATCTGCCAATGACAGTATGACATCATAGATTTGTTCAAGAATCATGAACTTTTCCCAAAACTCCTACCTACCCTGCATCGACATTTGGAAGCATTTGCAGTTAACAAGCATGACTGTGGTAGAATGCACACAGTCATTGAAGTGCCAGGCCCAGCACTTGAGAGGCAAAGGCAATATCTTTTCCCAGCCGAGGCCTTGCCTTCCCTTAGAGAAATGATCAAGTCACTCCTCAAGCAAGGAGTAATCAGAACTTGTGTTTCCACTGCCAACTCCTCAGTATGGCCCGTGAAGAAGCCCACTGGTGCCTGGAGACTTACTATTGACTACAGGAAACTGAATCAGGTCACCCCCAGTTGTTCCCCAACTGTGGCATCAGCACCAGATGTGCTATGACTTTTGACCCCTGATTTGAAATGGTTTTTGGTCATTGCCATTGGCTCTTAAGAGTCAATATGTTTGCCTTCACCTTTGAAGGAAGACAGTACACGTGGACTTGCTTGCCACAAGGATTCCGCAACAGTCCATCCCTCTTCCATCTCCACATGAGGGATGCCCTCGAGAGTTTCTCTACCCCACAATGTGTCTTACAGTATGTGGATGACCCATTGCTGGCAACAGCCACACAGGAACAACATTTCGATCTCTTGGACGAACTAATGACTCATTCAGAAAGCAAGCTTGAAATGTAACCCAGCAAATACACAGCTGTGTCAGAAAGTACTCTTTCTGGGTCTAAAAATAACTGACCAAGGTCGAAGCCCTATCTGGAAGAAGGTACAGGAATTGCAAGACTTGCCATTACCTACCAGAGTGGCAACTCTTCAAAGGTTTCAAGGCACGGTGAACTATTCTAGAGATTTCATTTGTGATTTTGCTCAGAAAGCTGCTCCTCTGTATGAATTCCTCAAAAAAGGATGTACCATGGACTTGGGGCTCTATTCACACCCAGGCTGTGACGTCACTGAAGCAGGCCTCTGCCTCCGCCCCAGCACTGGTGAACCCCAATCCAGCACTACCATTTCATCTTGAGTGTGCCACCTCTGACACTGTCAGCAGTTCTGGCCCAGAAAGTGCATGGCACCTTGAGACCCATTGCTTATGCCTCACAGCTCTTGACCCCAGTGGAACAAAAGTATGGCCTTTGTGAAAGGAATCTTCTGGCCACCTACTGGGTGGTCAAGCACTTTCTGTATATATCATTGGGTACTCACCACTGATTAATACCAACCACACCCCAACCAACTTCCTGCTCTCAGACAGAGAGCAGTATGGGTCAGTCTCCAACACCAGACTGACACTGGTCACTTCTCCAGGACAGAGATATACAGGTACAACCAACTAAAGTTCTATCTATGTTAGCTCATGGCCTCCTTTTCCAGGGAGAACCCCATGACTGTACGCTACAGTTACCTGATCTTCCTGATCCAGGTCCTTTCCTCCCTGCCATGCCACAAATACGAGAGCAACTCTTTGTGCCGTATTTTTACTGATGGTTCAGCATCCTGCTATTGGGGAGAACAAATTGCAGGGATGGGTATTTTGGTGATTTACCCTTATGGGAACACTGTCAAGATATCTAAGCGATGTAGTGTAGCTTCACAGTATGCAGAGATAGCAGCGGTGGCCTGTGCCCTCGAGTTCATCCAACATGGAACAGAGGATACCATATTTTCATGGACTTTAACTGGGTTTGTTGTTCCCTTACAGAATTTCTTCCCTTCTGGCAGAAGAACTCCTTCCTCTTCTGGTGGTAGTCCGGTGAAGTAAAAAGTAGTAATATACATACATGCACTGGCACAGAGACTTGCACGCAAACTATGTACACGAGGTTAAAGTCCACTCTCTCCATAACCTCTGATCATGCCTTCAATGACATAGCAGACACCCTTGCAAAGGAAGGGGTCAGAGGGAGGGGGTATGTCTGGATGATGGACCATCCAGAGGCTAATGCAGCTGTACACATTGCAGCACTCAAGAAACCTGAACCCTTCTCACCCCTTGACCTCTCTGCAGCTCAACAGCTTGATACTGAACTCAAAGAGGTGTTCAGATTCCTTATAAAGGTACTGGAGAAACTTCCCACACATAACCCCGATCGAAGGCGTGAAGGTAAGTTGCACTTGTCACCAGATGACAAGCTCATTTGGTTCCAACCAGATGACCACCAAGTTGTGGGTAGTCCCCAGACACCCAAGATCTGGGATCTTGCACCAAGTGCATGACACTCCTACTGGTGGACACCAGGGAGCAGAAAATACCCTCCAACGACTCAAGACCACCACCTAGTGGCCTGGTATCACCAAAGATGTTAAATACATAGACAACTGTCTCGTTTGTGCGCAAAACAATCCCATCCCTACCAAACAAAATGCCAAACTTTTACCACAAAGACATTCTGGCCCTTGGCATGCCATTCAAATTGATTTCATTGGCCCTCTGACCAACACCAGCAGAAATAAGTATGCTGTTGTGGTAACAGACCTCTCAAAGTGGGTAGAAGCTTTCCTCACTAAGACATGTACAGCAAAAGCTACTGCCAAAATCCTGCTGGAACAGATTTTCTCCAGGTGGGGTCTGCCTCTTTAGGTAGTTTCTGACAAAGGAACCAGTTTTACAAGTGAGTTGATGAAAGAATCCCTTAAACTCCTCGGAGTTCAGCAGAAGTTCCACATACCTTACCACCCTCAATCCTCAGGTCAAGTAGAAAGAGCCAACAGACGGATAGTAGAGTTATGCAAGAACTTACCATAACAGTAGATCTTCGAGAACAGCTCTTGCAGCAGCTTACACCATTAGGACTGAAGCCGGTAGGCGTCAGGACCCCAAGGAAATCTTCTAGCTAGCAGTCTTCAGCGGGGACCGTCTCCGACGTCAGACGTAGTACATAAGGAGGTGGTCCCGCCAGATTCTCCAGTTCTCCTGCCAGAGACTCCCGGCCGCAGGATGACAGAAGGGGAGACAGGATCCGCCATCAGAAGAAAAAGGGAGAAAGAGTTAGTTCCTGCCAAGGCCTTAGGCCATACCTCCTCCAAGGGGGAATGGTGGTGGTAGTTTGATGCAAGAGCTGTTCTCAAGATCTACTGTTATGGTAAGTTCTTGCGTAACTGTACTATCTTACTCAGAGATACAGCTCTGCAGCAGGTTACACCATTAGGACCGATTCCTAAGCAATAGTGCCTATAAGCATTCTGGGAGGAGGCAACAGGGAGATCTTTGAGCAAGTCCTGACCTCTAGGACAGGACACCTGTAGAACGGGCAAGGCTGAAACCAGCTCCTCACTGTGATGTAATATCCAGGCTATAGTGCCTAATAAATGTGTGCACTGAGCTCCAAGTGGCTGCAGCACAAATGGCAGAGGTGGACACTACAGTAGTGCAGTAAAGGAGGTAGCCACCCCTTGTCGAGTGGCTCCTGACCGTACCCGAAAGGGCTTCTGTTTATTGTTGTAACAAAAGGAAATACACTGGACAAGCTAGCGAGAAAGGGTCTGCTTTGAGACTGGTTGGCCCCCTGATCCTCCTCAGCTTGGGATACAAATAGCTGCTCCAACGCAAAGCAGTTTAGTTCTGTTCAGGTAGTACCCAGGAGACGAGAACATCCAGGGTGTGAAGCAAGCCTCCTCTATTAGAGTACCTGGGAAAACACAGGCAGATCGGTGTCCTGGTTAGGAGGAGGCAGAGACCACTTAGGCAGGAATTTCCGATTCGCCTCAGACACTCTCCTGTGGAAAATTAAATAAGGCTCCTCTACACATGAGAGCATGAAGCTCGGAAATTCTCCTTGCTGACGGACAGCAACTAAAAGTAACATTTTCCAAGACAGAAAACGAGCTCGCAGTCTGCGCAGGTCTGGGGAGCGTGAGTTGTTCCAGGACGAAGAGCAAGTCCCAAGGAGGGACGGATATTTGATGGGTGGCCTACAGAAACACCCTCCAGGAAGTCTCGAGAGGCATCTAGTTGTGCCACTGTGCGCTGACCTACCGAGAAGTGGTAGGCCGAAATCGCGCAGAGGTGAACTTTAGAGGAGTAGGCAAGACCCGAGTGGAAGAGGGAAAGCAGGTATTCCAGAACCAATTTCACTGGGCATTCTAAAGGGGAGAGGCCACGTGCCTGCGACCACAAGCAAAAATCATCACCATTTCATGGCGTATGTTGCATGCATTGCCGGCTTTCTGGCCGTGGAAAGAACTTCCGCCACCTCTTGCGAGACCCTGTATCACATAATGGCTATGTCTCGAGGAGCCAGGCATGCAGGTTCTGTGAGCGCAAGTCCGGGTGGATTAGCGAACCCCCCTCTTTAAACAATAGATGGGAGCTGAACGGCAACAGAACTGGAGGTTCCCTGGACAATTGCGTCAGCATGGGGAACCAGATCTGCCTGGGCCAGAAAGGCGCTACCAGGATCATTGTTGCATGCTCCCTGTGTAGTTTGAGGACTCTCTGGATCAACGGGAAGGAAGGGAAAGCATAGAAGGAATCTGTTCCCCCAGGAGAGGGGCAACACGTCTCGCCAGAAAACACCAGGCCCTGGATCTAGCAAGCAAAAAATTGGGCAGTTTCACGTTGGATGAGGAAGCAAACAAGTCCAACTCTGGAGTGCCCCATCGAAGAAAGAGATCCTTTACTACCTCCTGAAGAAGTTCCCATTCGTGAACTCTGGCCTGGGAATGACTCAGGCCGTCTGCGATTGTGTTGTCCACTCCGGGAACGTGAAATGCAATCAGGCTCGCGCACTGTCGGATTACCCAATCCCACACTCTCATGGCTTCCCTGCAAAGGGGGTAAGAGCGTGCGCCTCCCTGTTTGTTGAGGTAATACATCACCGCCGCATTGTCTGTCTGAATTAAAAGAGTACTCGAAGGGATTTCTGACTGAAAGGCCTGCAGGGCATAAAAGACCACCCTCATCTCCAGGACGTTGATGTGGAGGTGGGCTTCCTGAGGGGTCCATGTTCCCTGGGACCTCACCCCAGCCCTGAGGCGTCTGTGGAGAGGATTGCCTCCGGGGACGGCACTGTAAACGGGACCCCCGCAGAGAGTGTCCCTGGGTCTAGCCACCATTACCAGTCTCGAACAACGGCGTTTGTGATTCTGACCAGATGCTGCATGTGGTCTTGCCTTTGGTTCCACTGCACCTTGAGCATCCACCGAGTTACCCGCATGTGGAGCCTTGCCAAAGGGATGGTTGGAATGGCCGCAGCCATGAGTCCGAGCAAGCAAAGGACCAACCTGGCGGGGACAGTCTTCTTCGCCGAGAGATCCCTGATGAGGGATCTAATGCGTTCCGCTCTTTCGTCAGGGAGATAGGCTTTCCTTGATCGGTGTCCAGAACTGCGCCTATGAACTGCAGCTTTCTGGGATGGCACGAGGAGACTTCTCGAGTTAAGAATGCCCAGAGACTGGGAACAGATCCTGGGTGCTCTGAATAGCCAGCAACAGTGCCTCTTTGGAGGCAGCCATGAGAAGCCAATCGTCCAGGTACGGGAACACGTAGTGGCCCTGTCGTCTTAGAGACGTTACGACTGCCATACACTTGGTAAAGACCCTGGGAGCCTATGACATTCCGAACGGAAGAGCCTGGAACTGAAAGTGGTGGCCGAGAAACTCGAAGCGCAGGAACCTTCTGTGCGCTTGAGCTACTGGGATGTGCAGGTAGGCGTCCTGCATGTCCAGGGACGCTAAGAAGGCATCCTTTTTCAGCATGGGAATGAGCCCTTGGAGGGTCACCATGCGAAAACGTTTGTAAGCGACAGACATGTTGAGGTCACTAAGGTCCAGAATTGGACGGAGGTCCGTTTTCTTCGGAACCAGAAAATGGGAATAGTATCCGGATCCTTTCTGGTTCTCTGGGACGTACTCCACTGCTCCCTTCTGCAGGAGTGCAAATACCTCTTGCCTGATGAATGATCTGTGCTCACCCGAGTAACCGGAGAGCAGAGGAGGCCTTGTGGGTGGCTTGTCCACGAATTCTATAAAGTGGCCTTTGACCAACTGAAGAACCCACCTGTCGGTGGTGGACTGCCACCTTGGCAGGTGGTCCGCGATGTGACCCCCGACCTTGGTGTCCCGTTGATCCTGAGGGGCAGGGGCCGGGAAGGAGTCGTGCTGTGGCAGCCGAGAGTCCTGCAGGCTGGGCCGACTTTGCAGGGCGTTGTTTGTGCCCGGACAACTTCCCTAGGGCTCTGGCGGTGGAGGAGGAGCCCTCTGTTGCGGACCAGTGCGGAATTGCTGTCTCTGCATCCGCCTCGAAGCGGCTGGTTCCTACGAAGAAACTAAGCTTGGTGTGTACATGGCCTGACAGACCTCACCGCCTCTTCCGCCTCTTGAAGTTTGGTGAGGACTTTCTCCGAGGGCTCACCAAAAAGAACTTCTCCATGAAACGAGGCATCCAGGATGTTCTTCTGGACGTCCGGGGTAAATCCGGAGACATGAAGCCAAGAGTGTCTCTGGAGGCATACGCCTGAGGCTGCCGCTCTGGCCGAGGATTCCGTGGAATCTTACGTGGCTCGTAGCACCTGGGTTCCCACGTCCAAACCTGTGCGAACGAGTTGTAGCAACTCCTTCTGCTCACCTTCTGGCATCTTCTCCGCCAGATCCAGTCCCTGCTCCCACAAGGCGTTCTGAAACCGTACCATGTGGCTTAAGTAGTTGAGGGACCTGATGGCGCAGGCAGCGGATGCATACGTGCGCCTGCCCACAGCGTCCAGCTGCTTGGACTCTGGGTCCGGTGGAAGGGTGCTCAAATGTTGCGGCCTCTGGGACCGGTCATGAGAGGCTGTAATGACCATAGAATCAGCCAGAGAATGTGATGGTAAGTACTGGTCCTCCCTAGGGGCCTTGTACAGGCAATCAGCCTTCTTCGGCATCGCCGGGAGTGAGTGTGGACATTTCCACGCTGCCTTGGTGAAGTCCACGAAGGTGTCCACCAATGGTGGCACCACCACAGGCTTTGGATCTTTCTGCTGAAGATATCTGGCAAGGCGTAGTCTCTCAGAGTAGAGTTCCTCTGCGTCCCAGCCCATGTTCTCCTGGATAGGTCTCAATTTCCAAGAACGATGGGTCATCTGGAGGAGATCTTGGGAGCTCACGTGGTTCTGGAGAAGGGACGCTGATTGGAGGAGGGGGGGGAGAGAAGAGAGAATCTGGATCCATCCGAGATGTCCGATCCAGTGTCCTCCAATTGAAGGCGAATGACGGCGTCTTCTGGGTCTCTTGGGGCTGGGTGATCCTGAAGAGGATCTGAATGGAGGTCTCCTCTTGTCTGGTCTACCCCTAGGAGGATCCGCAGGTTCCGGGGGGGGAGGTACTCTACCTGCAGCCCCGGATGGAGAAGGGGCGCAGGGGGAGGAGGAGGAACCACGTCCTTTTTTATGTTATCCCGCCAGTAGGTGAACAGCTCCTTAATCTCGGAAAAGCTGAGGCCCGACAACGGACCGGGTGCCGATTGTTGGTCGTCTGGTTCCGGCATCGGCTCCCCAGGGGGCGTGACAGGACCTTGTTTGCCCGTCTGGTCCTCGGGCTGGCTCAGCTCCTCCTCCGTGAGCTCCTCCTGGCAGACGTCGGTGGGAGGCGTAGGAGTTCTCTATAGGGCCGGGCATCAGTCCCCCAGCAGGCATCCATGGTGGCGAAGGCCTAACTGGCAACAGGCGTCTGGCGGTCGTCAGTTCTCTGGACCGATGGTGCTTGGCCGACGTCTGGTGTGCTGACATTGGATCCGACATCCTCTAGTGAAGTCAGCTCTTTGGTCTTCCGCTGGGGAAGAGGCAAGGTGACTGACCGGGTGTCGGGATCCAGATGATGGGAACCGGACTTCTGGTGGTGATGGCGGTCCCCTGACCTCAGCAGGGCCTTGGAAGCCGAAGAAGCAGAGGGCCTGGAGGTCTTGGCCTGAGGAAGAGAGGAAGAACCCGAAGGAATCTTCACCGCTGCAGGGGGAGGCTGAGAGCGGGCCTGGGAAAGGGAGCGGTCGGACCAGGAGCCAGAGCTACGGGAGTCAGAGGCCCTAGAAGGGGACTTTGATCTCACCTCTCCCTATGCTTCTCAAGTTGTCTCCGGCCTTTTTCCAGATGTTCCCCCTTGGAGGCCGAATCCATGGCCTTAACCTTTTCCTCGAGCAGGAATGCCTGCAGGGCCTTCTGGCGACGGATCAGAGTCCGGCTATTAAATCCCTGGCAGACGGTACAGGCCCACGTGTCATGATCTGGGCCTAGGCACCGGACGCAGGCCGAATGCGGGTCTTTAAACGGGATTTGCTTCTCGCAGGCGCACTTAGACGGATGGCCTTCCACAGAAGTTGGAGAGGACATCAGACAGCAACTTTGAAGAGAAAACAAACTTTTTTCCAAACAGAAGAACTTAATCAGGAGTCACACGCTAGAAACGAACTGAAGGGTCGATATTGACGCAAGTTTATCGCGGGAAAGAACTGAGGAATCTGGCGGGACCACCTCCTTATGTACTATGTCGGACGTTGGGGGCGGGACTGATGTCAGAGGCGGTCCCTGCTGAAGACTGCTAGCTAGAAGATTTCCGTGGGGTCCCGACGCCTGCCGGCTTCAGTCCTAATGGTGTAACCTGCGGCAAGAGCTGTATCTCTAAGTAAGATCAAGCAAATGCTTTCTAAATTCATTGAGGACAATCCCAAAACATGGGACTCCCTATTGCCTTTACTCCTTATGGCAATTAGGGGCACACCCTCAGCCGCCACCACCCAGCTCACACCCTTTGAGGTGATGACTGGTAGATGAGATTACCTGAACACCTGTTTGACCTGCACACCCCCACTGAAGACTGCATGTCTGTAGACCAGTATGTGGAAAAACTCAGAACAGACCACACACACACACACACACACACACACACACACACACACACACACACACTTGTGTGCTGCCAACTGCATGGGAAAGGCCCAGCAACAATCCAAAATACAGTTTGACAAACACGCACAAGAAGTGGATTGGCAAGTTGGAGATCAGGTAATGGTACTTCAATTTGCACATCCCACTCACTCCTTCTCCAACAAGTGGGAAGGCCCATACCCCATTGTCAACAAGTTCAGTCCGGCAGTCTATCAAGTTAGACTCCTCCACAACAACAAATTGACTGACAAATGGTTACATGCAAACCAGCTGAAACTGAATAAAGGAGCTTAAATTACTTTTCCTCACCCCATTGGGTGGAATTGTACTAACATACTAATCTTTGATCTTCCTTTTCAGATACTGACAAGATGGCCGTCTTGTTCCATGATCTGATCTCAGGAGTTATCCCCTGCATCCAAGGCACGGTATCAGACCTCCTACGACACCTCGATCCTCCAGCACCTTCTTCAGAGGGAGTATCTATCAATATACCAGGTAGTATGATCACTGTCCAGGAAGGTTCCGATGCTTACTTCACTGCCTCGGTTGCTGCTCCTGACAAATCTACCCTTCAAATTGAGTGGCAAACCACATCACAAGGACAAATTCTCCCTGTGGCCAAACTCTCCAAAGGAACTTTCAGGGTTGGCCCAATGCTAAATTATCCCCAAATGGTTCACTGTCCTTGTTACAAACTGCATTAAGACATTCTGATTTGTACAACATAACTGCCTTAGAGATCCCTCACTGTAATTCTTTGTCCAAAGATTCTGCTCGTAGATTTTGTGCTATACACCACATGGCTTCTGCAGCCATGTACTTCTGTCTTACCACCCACTGACAGGCAGCTTTTGAAGTGTCCAAAGCATACCCCTGGTCCCTGTAGTGGTCTCACAGCCACTGCCCTCCCAGGTTCTTTGATTAATAACTTAGTTTACGCATATACCCATTTTGTTTAATCTTACTTACTGAAATATGAAAGAGTTTGGCATGCGTCACAATACTAATACATCAGCATTTTATAGTACATTATTGCTTGATAGATTAGCTGCATTTCAGATTCGTACGCAAGACCCTATTGCCGGGGTCCATTCTACTGAACACACAGGCAACTTCAGGAGGAAGCCTCTCCTGAGAATCTAGCTCATAAACGCAACAGACGTGAAGTTGACAGTTCTGTCGTCACCGGTGCAACAGGTACTGTCACAGGTCTTTTTGGTACGGCTATGTCCATCTGGAATAAAGCAGACATTGCTGCTATCAAAAGTCATTCTGCCAAGTTCTCCACTGGCTTGGTCAATAACATCTTACCTCCATTATTTCATGGTGTGGATGGCCTTAGTCAGGAAGAAAGATACACTGTATACAACATACGACATTGCTAACGCATTCATTGATTCTAAAGATAAGATCAACGCACTCATACAACAGAACAAGAAGGAAGTAGATAAATACATAGCTAGAGAGATGCTCTTCTGCTTACAGCTCTTACATTCACTACCATCAAGAACCTCTTCCGTGAAATCTGGAAGGATTCCTGACATTATACATGATAGACGCATTTCCAAATGGTATTGTACAAGATGTAAAACCACTAGCTGTGTTTCTATGTGTATGCAACAAACTGACTATTCCTCTCTCCACAGCTCAGAATTTGGGGTTTGTGACCAGACACCCTAATACTGGTCCTTGTTTCACTGCTAAGAGATGTTCCATATTTATTTAGATTTTGTTTACCAGGTAAACCCACTGAGACCAAAGGTCCCTTTTTCAGGGGCGACCCGGGGTGAATACACCACCAACTTTACATTATGTACAGTATACAGCTTCAAAAATACATATACAATTCATATATAAGGTACAGCATACAGATACAAAAGAAAATTAAAAATAATGTATATACTGTTCATACAGGAGGTTGCGTAACTGTAGGGCAGAGACAGAGAGCAAGTAGGAAGTACCAGCATTGCCCAGGGGGAGGAAAATAAATAAATAAATAAATTCAAAAGTCCAAGGGTCATTCAAAGGGAAGAACATAACAGGTTGTAAGGAGAAATACAGTTGATAGAGGTTAGCTGGTACCAGGGGCGCCATGGATTCGTAGATGGTCACATAAGGTCATGAGGGGTAGGGAGTATATCTAGGGAGTGTATCTTTCACTGTCTCCTTACCATGCTTTGATCCTACTACAGCTTTGTTAGACAAGCTTGCACTGGTTCATTCGATTGGGCATTTGGACGAAGACATCTACAGAGAACGCCTGGATCTACCACCTCTACTGGTCTACCATTCTTTCCAGGATGCCTGGGTGGCTCCGCACACGGACTGCTGTGCGAAAAAGCACTAAATTTACTTGTGCCGATGTGACGTGTTTGATGTTATCCAACCTGTTTGTGGCTACTCTCCAGACAGCATTGATTGGACTTTCACAATAGATGACGACATCACTGCGAATGGCACCAACTCTTTTGACTCAACTTTGGCTCCAGATAAGCTCTACCAATCCTATCGTGAGGAAGTTAATCGCCTGTCACAGATTTCGAAGACTACCTACACCTGCCTTGTCCAGTTGCAAAAGTGGAGACTGCCTACTGTGCGCTTACCGTACAATTCAGATGGAGAGTATTGTGTAGTTACGAACTATAAATCCTACACATATGGTTCTGTTACTTGTGCTATTGATTACCCCAATTTCTGTTTTGTCCCCCACCAGAAGACTGCCACTGGACATACTGTTATAACCCCCGTCCCCCTTCTAGATGCAGACATTGATGGTAACCCAGATTATCTACTCACTATCAGAATACTTGCCATACTTTAATGTACACACAGACCCACTCATCCTTACACTGAAATCACTTTTAGACAGGAAAGACACTTCATCCACATCAGCAATAATACGACCAAAGCCAATGAAGCTGTTCGTGCCTTTATTAATGGAGATATGAATAACGCATCAACACACACCTGGTTAGAGCTTACTTTTAAAGGTTTTGTTATTATACAAGCATTTTTCATTTTTATTTCGATTATACTTTGCTGCCTACGGTGCACACTACGCCAACATCATGAGCAGCTAGAGTTCCTTTACAAGGCTCGTACGTCGGGATTGTAAACGACTACTGCTCCTGTCTTTCCCTAAACAATTGCCTGTGTTGCCCTTAGAGGCAACAAAGGGGGAAAAGGTTACATGAGGTCCCTGCACCTTAATTGGTACCCTCAGAAGTACACCATAGACAGCTAACACTGAGATATAGATTATACTAATATTTAGGGCTAAGGGCATCTACTGTATAAGAGCAGATGTCAGAATATGAATGCATATTGATGTAATACATTTTGCTTGCTAACACACATTCTGCCACGTATTTTGTGTATTTCTAACTTGTCAAATGCCAAAAACACTTGTGTCCATGAAGTAATTGTACTATGTAAGACAGCACTGTTACCTTTTGGTGATTTGTATCACTACACTGAGTTATGTAAGACTCTGCATAAGAACTCTTGTTCTCAAAAATGATGACTTTACAGAATTGTATGATGTTATCTTGAATCGTGGAGCCACCTCTAATTTAGCCTACAGAAACAGTTCTAGCTACAGAGATGAGCCCTCTTTTGGTAACCTTGGTAATTATCATAGATATAATGTAATGCACAAGCTTTACACCACGGAGACCAGAGAGACCTCCAAGAGATGGAGAAACCTTGAGGTGTAGGGAACGCTGAGCACTGGCTCCCGGTTCGTATTGGTAAGAACTGCTTAGGGCAACTGTGATTTATCCCTTGGTAGTAATAAACTTGTTTATTACTCTAATACAACGTGCCTGATTACTTGCATTCCCAATATCATCAAGAATCTGAAAGTGAGGTTTAGACCTCTTAGCCTTTTCCTCCCAGATTCCTGTTAGCGGAAGCTACAGTCTCGGCTTTGGGGTGCCAAGTATGAGCCTGCTGGCGCTGATGCTGGTGTTGCTGGGCCGGACGCAAAGCAGGAGCAGAAGGGCAAAAGGACTTCTGTTGCTGCCGAAGGCCTTTGTCCTGAGCATATGTGACAGAGTCCAAGGTGGATTAGGACTTTGATTCTCTGGAGATGGCCTTCCACTCCAGGGCCGAACAGGTCAGTCCCCAGGAAGGGGACATCTGCCGTAAAGGTGGATATAGTCAGCCAAGCTCTGCAGCGCATGGCCACTGCGGTTGCTACCAACTGGGCACAGGAGTCTCCGATAGAGCCGTTTGGAGCTGCTGTTTTGCCACTGCCCTTCCCTGATACCACATGTGCTTGACTGTAGTCTGCAGATCAGCCAGGAAATGAGGGATCACCTCATCCAGGTAGCCCATGACGGCATGGGAGAAGTGAGCCATCAGTATGGCCGAACTGGCCTAACGGAGGCCTAAGGAGGACACAGCGTACACTTTGCGCCCGGATAGTCCAGTTTTAGACTGTCTGGGAATTTGTCCACATCCCTAGCGTTCCCGGAACGCTGGAAAAAGCTGTGTTCAACCCCTCCGCAGATGGGTGTTCCAAGAAACCGGACAAAGAGCCGTTAGGGACCGCATACTTCCTGGCCGAAGGAGCAGGACAGGAAGCCGGCCGCTGCCAAAGCTCCAAGGCTGGGCCAACAAATGGCTTCAGCTACTGGAAAGGCCTCTGTGGGAGAATCCCCTCAGTCCAGTATCTGAGAGGATACTTGACCTGCTTGGATACGGGCTCAAGCTGCATCCCGGTGGAGTCAGATGAGCTGAAGCAGACCCATGAACGATGGGTCTGTGTCCATCAACTGCCCCCTCCAAGAGAACTCCAGGTCCAGGGGCCTGGAAAACAGGGAGGAGTGGTCGTCAAACTCAGAGGAGTCTGCGAAGAGCTGCCTAGGGCCAGAGCCATCCTCCACCTGCCAAGGATGGTCGGGAGCGGGGTTACTGACAACTGGTGGGGTAGTCCCTGACCTGACTGAGAATCCTTGGTTGGAGCCCCCGATTTCGGTTCTGGAGGTGGAGGTTCCACCACAAATTGGTGGGGCAGCTGGTTTCAGCCTAACTAGCCCAGGCTTGGGTATCTCAACCACCGCGAGGGGTTGTTTCAGCCTTCCGGCTGACAGCCACCTACTGGCAGAGGAAGGAGACTGCATCGGCTTGTTCCCAGACAGAAGGAGCTGCTGCCACAATAAGTCCTCGTAGCGTCAACGCAAATTGCGCCGAAGCCTCTCCTCCTCTGAGGAAGACTAGGACGAGCAGCGCCGCCACTTTCCTCGGTGCCGAGACAGAGACCGCTGGTGCCGGCAGGAATCTGCCGAACCGAGACAAGATCCGAGACCGATACCAGTGTTTGAGGGTGGGTCTGTGAGAAGACGGGGGATACGCGCTCCTCCCTCTGCTCCGGAGCCTTGACCAAGGCTCCGGCACAGGAGGTGCAGGCAAGTCCTTTGTTTCCACTGGTAAAGGGTTGTCGGCTTCACCAGTCGACAGCCCAGACGGGTCAAGAAAAATCTTGACTACGTCAACAGGTCTCTCTGCCCGCAAGACCCGACGGGGACACTGAAGCCAGCGGCCTTAGCCGCAACCTCGACCGAAGTAGAGTGTCGACTGTCCGGGCAAGGGGACCTCTCCCGCTCCCACGAACGTCGATAGTGGGACTTACCCTTAGAGTCCTTTTTGACCGAGAAGTGTCCCGATGGCCCCTCACCCTTCGTGGAGAGGGATTGGCAAAGCTCCTTAAAAGCTGTGTAGGAGGATCTGAAGGAGGGCAGGATAAATGCCGCGACTGAGGAAGATGAAGATGCGGCCTGGGCCGCCTCCTCCTCGAGGGCGATCATCCACTCGAGTTGCTCAGCCAGGCCAGCCACCGCGGAAACCGCCCAATGGGCCTCCTTGGACTTCATCGGCTGATAACATTTCTCGGGGCACCCAAGTTGGAGCACTGCAGCACGGTCTTGGAGGAGTTAGCCAAAAAAGACCTGCACAACTCGCCTGCCTGCGGGTTGTGGTCAAGCCTGAGGCAGTAGATGCACGGTGAGTGTGGATCGGTCCTGGACATCTTCTGCCCACATGGGCACTGCCAAGAACCAGGAGTCAATTTGTCCATCGCAGTTGCGATGGAAGAAGTAGACCGAAGTCTAGAAAACTTTACAATTATTTTCGGGTGAATCCAAAAGTTTGGATCCAGTCTAGACAGAGCGCCAAGGAGGGAACCTGAGCTTCCAAGCGGTAAGGAAGATCTGGCGTCATGGGGTGAAGCAGAGAGTTTTACCACCCAGATAGGTGGGAGGAGCCAGCCTGAAGACCTTCTAGCAAGATTTAAAGCGGCAAGGAACCTGCCAGGCAGTGTGGATGAACATATCCATGTCCCTAGAATTCACTTTTACAATTTTCACAATTTTCTAATCAAATCTACTACCTATGCACTTACTGTACCACAGACAGGGATCTGAACCGAAAAACAAAATAGAAGTATCAGTAAAACCAACGATTTTTAAACCGACAACCATGAGCAAAGGAGAAGTCTCTGGAGCGACTGTTTAGTTAGGTGGAGTAAAGAATCTGACGGTTACACTTCAAAGGGCAGCAGACAGGTTTGAACCGAGCTCGAGCTCAATGTTCTATGCTCTGGCATAGAGTTAACTTTCATCTCCGGAGCAGTTAAAGTGCTGGGGCTAACTGCATAAAGTCAGAATACAGCAAAACTTTGTGCTTGAATAAGTGCAGCGTTCACATTAGATACAAGACTGCATTAATGCCTTAGCACAAGTTGTGTTAAAAAAAATTAAAAAAAGATACAAGAATTGCCCATACCATGTTTCTGGCAGGAGGAAAATGCAGCTGAGGTGGCTGCACTGATCAGATTTGGCACAAAAGCAAGCCAGTGAGAGATTCATCCCCCTCTTCCCCCAAATAAAATAATTACCAAGAAACTGAACAGAAGCTGCCCTTCAAAGAGTTTGTATGCAAAAAAAAAAAACTACCTGTATCCAAATTGCTTTCTGGCACAGATTTCATAACTGGTGTAACTATAGCAAGAGGCAGAGCCGCTTTGGAATTGGGTGTTAAAGACTTCTCAATCCCCAGTCTTGTGGAGGCACTTGGAACTTTCAGTATTTCATGTGCACTTTCAGATTTAAAATCTGCAGAGATAGAAAAAAATGAAAGGTTAATTTATTCACTAGAATGTATAAAACAATGCTACTGGTTACCAATAAAAACAGCAATTTAGATTTTTTCTTTTATGCTATATAATCTAGGCCCAAGCCCTTTCTCAATGGTTGTGGGTACTCTGTAGTAATTTAGTATTCCTGCATACTAGATGTAGTAAGTCTTCCTACAGGCCTAATTTAACCAGCTGTGGTTAATCAACTGAATGTTTTAGATTCACAAACTGAATGCATATTTTCATGCAAATAGCAGCAGACTTCCTGTCTTGAAGTTTTGGGGATGACCGGTGTGGTGAATGGCTAGGAGGAACATATGAGCTACACCCCATTTAGATGCATGCAAACATAATTACTAAAAATAAAAAAAGAAACCGGCAACTTTAGTGCACGTCCAGGTTATCACTGTTAAATACATGCATGCCCATTACTACCTGCTCACATATCATCTGGCCATGATTTTTCTTCTGCCTATGGAAAACACTGGAGTGACAGAATCTAACAACTTTGACTCGCATACAATCCAAGGAGAACTGTACTCCTAGGGAAATTTCAGCAACTTGTGGCAGAATAAGCCTCTAAAGACTGGTAACAGCGAGACACACATTGAGCTGAGGCTAGTTCTGAGGGGGACACAGGAGGCAAGAATCGCAAGATGAGATTACACAATGTCAGGCAGGTTACAAAGGTACAGTTGCAAGTTCCACATACAATTGAAGATTACAACATAGTCGGGTTATAAAATGACCTGGGTAAAAGCAAACTTCAAGACCAATGTGCAAGTATCATACAATACAAATAAGAATATTAAGAATTGAGACAAGCATAGCGAGTGTGGGTGCAGTTCATTCAGTAAGGGCACTTAGTTGAATAAGCAGGACTCTTGTAGCCCGATAAACAGAAGGGGATTAACCTGGCTGATCTATAGAGTAGAAGTGGTAGGACAATTGTGAGGTGGGACAAAGGAGGGAAGCAAGGTAAGAAACGAGTTATGGAAAGGAAAGGGAACATTGTTTAACCAGGGAGCAGCACACTAAGCCGCAGCTTGTTTCCAGATGCAACCTGGGAGCACAAGGAAATGAAGTGACTTGCTCAGGATCACACAGTATGCACCTAGGTGGCTGTGGGATTGAAACCCAGGTCTCCAGATCTGCAGCTCAGAGCCTTAATCCACTGCGCTATACTGCCTCCTAAAAACAAAACAAAAACCAGTTATCTGGCAGAGATAATGGAGGTGTGGTGGTTGCAGCGGGAGGATAGGAAGGGGAGTGCTGCAGAGGTGTAAAGGGTGCAATGGTAGGTACTAGGGGGAACATTTATTGTGAAATGACAAAAGGCATTGGAATAGGGAGTCCATTCTACAGAGGGTGGAGGCAGTGGCACACCCGTATAAGACATTATCATTTTAGAGAGAAGTATGGAACGGACAGCGGGGTGGAGAGGGCATCTTCTTCTGTAGAGAGCACAAAGCCTAGGGTGCATTTGAATTGATGTAGTTGATACAAGTTGTGTAGTCTAGGTGGCTGTCCTGACAGACACCTAGGTACTTGTAGGCAGGGACTGTATCCAATGTGGTGCCAGAGGCCAGAGGAGGGGGTGTGGAGAGTTTGGATAGTTGGGGAGGGGGGGGTCACGCACACCAAGGGTCATGGATGAGCACTGCATTCAATTGGTTGGCTTGGAAGCATTTCAGAACACAAGTCATGTCATTTTGCAGCTGTAGTCACAATGGGGGGCAGAAGTGTCATCTGTGTAAAGGTGCACTTGGGAGGAGCATACAGAAGGGAGATGGTTTAGAAAGATTAGAGGATGGAACCCAAAATAGAGCCTTAGGGTACACCTGCTAGAACTGGGGAGCAGGGTATCTCCAGCCTGGACATGTAGGGTGTAACCAGATGGGATCCAAATGCGCTATTCCTCCTGGTATTTCATTTATTGTATTACCATGTTCCAGTGTTGTGAGTCTATATTGTACTTTTGTATCCCTCTTCACCCTACCCCCAGGACGCACCTGGAATAGAGCAGTCCTTGCTCAGTGCCCCTCTGGTAAAATATACACACACACACACACACACACACACACAGGAGGGGGAAAAAGCCAGCAATTTAGTTTAGTAAGGAGAAGGGGTTGGGAGACTGAATCAAAGTCTTGGTCTAGTCTATGAAGAGAAGACTTAAGATACCCATGGTCATACCAGTAAGAATGGCATTTCTGACCCACAAAAGGGAGGAGACAGTTGGAAGGATTTTCAAAAAAAACTGGATTGGTAGGGGGAGAAGTGGGAGACTCTGGTTAGGGACTCCTGAAGCTTGGCTAGTACAGGGAGGAGGGAAATAGGGTGGTAATTTCCTGGTGACGAGTGATCACTTACTTTGTGAATGGGGGTCACTTTAGCAGATTTCCAGGCTTGGGGGACTAGTAAGGGAGAAGAAAAATTACTCCCCTTAGTAATTATATTTCTTCTAATGCAGTCTTGCTATATTCTGACAATCTGCAGTTGGGTCCAGCCTTTGAACTGCCCCGGAGTGTAGAGGGTTAATTTTCTAAGCAGTGCACAGAATGTTGAGCTTGGTTGAGGTCTCTGTGCGCAGCACTTTGAAACCCAACCGCCAGATTCTTACTAGCAAACACTCACTGACTACATGGAAATTGAAAAATGTTTAACTAGGCCCGAGGGTGGAATTTCTCCCAGTTTCACACATCAGAATTGTATACAGGAAACAATCCACCTGGCAATAGTGCTCTTGGTGGCAGGTTTGCCCTTCCCACTTCCCCATAAGTGAGAAACACCTGGAGGGAATCAAACCTGGGACCCTTGGTACACTCTATGTAGTAGCTAAGGGATCTTTTAAAGACTAAACTGTGTAGCCTCCTCTCCCCGAGGAAGAATGATCAGTGAAGAAAACCGGGGAGACAGTGATTCAAATGAAAGTCCGAAACCATTTTCGGCAAGAACCTCCTACTGGTTCCAAGGACCACTTTTCCTATGAAAGGAGATAAAAATCAGGTTCCACTGACAGGGCTTGCAATTCACTGCTACGTCTGGTAGAGGTAATAGCTACCAAAAAAGTACTTTGCTCTGCTGAGGACATAGGCTCAAAAAGGGGGTTGCATAAGTTGAGCAATGCAAACATTTAAGTCCCAGGCAGGGACAGGATCCCTAAAGGAAGGATTGGCAGGAAGCAATCCCTTGAAAATTTTTACAGAATACAGGGTTAGATGACAGTGAAGAAGGCTTTCCCACTGACAGGAAAGCAGAGACAGCTGACAAGTGCACCCTGAGAGTAGCCGGTCTGAGGCCTAGGCCATTAAGATGGACCATATAGTCCAGAACTGTAGGCAATTCAGAAGTGTCTGGAGATGTACACTTCTTGGAACACCAAATGCTGAATCTTTTCCATTTGGAGTTACAAGTTTTCCTGGTGGCAGGCTTTCGAGAGGCTTTGAGAATATTCAGAACCCCTTGGGACAGATGCAAATCTGCATACTTCTAACTCTTCAAGAGCCATTGAGACAGAAGATTGGGGTACCAGATCCTCCCCCGAGAAGAGGTCGTCAAAGATGGACTGCTAGGAACAGTAAGAGAGGGTACCATGGCTGCATGGCCCAATCTGGAGCAATCAGAATCACTCTGCAGGGTTGTGACCTTACTTTGACCAGAGCCTTGAGCAGTAGAGGAAACAGGGAAGGCATAGAGAAATGTCCCTTCCCAGTTCAATGCCAGAGCATCCAGAGGGATGGAGCCCAAGAATTGGGGTCTGCAACAAGAGGAAGTTGGTGATTGCCTGGGGCTGCAAAGAGATCAATCTCTGGAGTGCCCCATCTTGAGGGGGGGGGGGGGATCACTTTCAACGCCAGAGGTTCCAGGGACCATTCGTGATGGCCCTGGGAGATCCTGCTCAGTGCATCTGCTAGCACATTGTCCTTCCCTGAAAGGTGGATTGCTATCAGAGATGTCTGCAGAGAATAAGTAAGCCAGGGACCACAATTTCATGTCTTCCATGCACAAGGCCGTGGACCAAGTGCCTCCGCGCTCGTTTATGTACCACATGGTTGTGGTATTGTCTGTTCTTACCTGAACCACCTTGTTCTGCACTGAGAAAGCCAGCAGGGCCAGAGAAACTGCCTCGAGATCCAGTAGACTGATATGAAGGGATTCCCGAGGGGACCACAGTCCCTGGGCTGTGAAAGCTACTAGATTGGCTCCCCAACCTGAAAGGGAAGCATCTGTGGGAAGGACCACCGAATGAGCTGGAGTGACAAATGAAACCCCTTGCCTTAAATTGTCCTGATCTTGCCATCACTGAAGAGCTTGGATCAGTGTCAGAGTCACTGGAATCAGTTTTGTAATAGGATCCTTCCTTTGGGGCCAAAAGGCCCTCAGATGGAACCGAATGTTCCTCTTCTGGAATCTTGCCCCTTGGACTACCGCTGTAGAAGCTGCCATGTGGCCCAAGAGATGAAGTGCCTCGCTGGTCGGGACATGTGAAGGCTGAAGGAAGAAGCCAGTTCTATAAAAACTCTTGCTCTTTCCAGGGGAAGAAAGGCTCTTTGACAGTATCTAGCTCTGCCCCAATAAAGGTAAGAAGCTGCATCGGTTCAAGAACAGACTTGGGAAGTTTGAGAAGAAATCCCAGGGAAGTGAGCACTTGCAGGTCTGACTTGACTTGGTCTGGAGACTGACCCACTGAGTCAATCGTTCAGATATGGAAAAAATGGAAATCTTTTGCCTTCTTAGAAAGGCAACCACTACTGCCAGGCACTTTGTGAAAACCCTTGGAGCTGATGTTAGACCGAAGGGCATTGCTTTGAACTGATAATGGCTTGAGGGCAACTTGAACCAGGGGTATTTTCTGTGGGAGCACCTGATGGGGATGTGAATTTAGGCATCTTTGAGGTCCAGGGAGGCTAGCCAGTTCCCTGGCCTTAGGGAGGGAAGAATTATTCTCAGAGTCACCATCTTGACCCTTGGTTTTAACAGATGTTTGTTCAGGTATCTTAGATCTAGGATGGGTCGCCACTCCCCTGTCTTTTTTGGGGTAAGGAATTACCTGGAGTACAGACCTTTGCCCCGGTGTAGGGTAGGAACTCTATGGCTCTTAAGGCCAGAGGAGATGAAACCTCTGCCCCTAGGGCAAGGGTTTCGGACAGACTTGCAGGTGGAAAAGATCTGGCTCATCTTCGGAAATCTTTTGAAGCAGAGAACCAATCCCTGGCTTACTACCTCCAGGACCCACTTGTCTGAAGTAACAGACACCCAGTCCTGGACAAAGTAAGCCAGCCTGCCCCCTACAGGAATGGGAGGGTTGACCAGGGCAGACTCAGGGTGTCTGCTTGTCAAGGGCCTTAGGCCAAGGAATGGATGCAGCCCTGCTCATTCCCTTTCTGCCTGTCCCTCTTAAGAACCCCCTCTGTGAAAAAGGAGAAGAGGCCTGTGCTTGGTAGAAAGGCCTATGAAAAGGCCTGCCCCTAGATTGCTGCCTTTGAGGAGTTGCGTGCCTCTCCTTGGCCTGTGCACTCCTATACTCCTCCATCTTTTTCATGTAATTGTCTGCTCCCCAAACAGAGAGTTACCTTCCACAGGGAGATCCATGGCCTTAGCCTGGGTGTCCTGTGAGAGGCTAGTATATCTGAGCCAAGCCATTCCCCAAAGAGCCACAGATGTAGCCATGACTCTTGACACATCATTGGAGTCCACCTCAGCATGAAATTGTACCTTAGATGCCACAAACCCATCAGCAGCCACCTTCTCCAGCTCCTTGGCCAGTTTGGGGGGGGGGGGCTGTTTAGCCAGTGCCAGTACAGTGTCCCACTTGGACTTCTGGTACCTCGCTGTATAGGTCATAATTAGCCTGCCCGAGTCTCAGAGAATGCCATGTACCGCTTCTTTGCCATGGCATCCATCCTCCTGGAGTCTTTATCTGGGGGTGTAAAGCCAAGGGAATATTAGCCCTGTCACAGGCTGCAGCCTGCACAACCCCAACATGGCTGCATTGTTGCTAGAAAAACAGCCTGATAAGGTATACCTCTTGTCCATTCTTTTTTAACAGGAGGTACAGAATTTGGTGACTAAAATTTGTTGTGTCAGTTTCCAAAAAGATGTGTGTAGGGGAACAGACAGCCTCCTGGACTATGGGATGTCCATCATTTCAACAAAATCAGGCTCCTCTTGATCCTCTATAGCCTTCTCTATAGGAAGCTGGAGGGTTTCAGCCACTTTTCTATAGAACAGATAGTGGGAAGGGGACTCAGAGCTAAGAGGGAAACACCAGAAGGTCTATCTGGGGAGATGTCCCGTTCAATGGGCACATCCAGACTTTCTGCTCCATCATACTCATCTTTCTCATAATCC